>JAQIYK010000009.1:0-33214 GCA_034700465.1 Rotylenchus robustus
GCGGCGCCGACAGGCGCCGCAGCGAAAATTTTTAGCGATTTTTGAAAACCATAGAGGGGACCCTATTAAAAATTTTTAATTTTTGGCATTTCGGGAGGGGGCTTCAGCCCCGATAGCCCCCCCAGGATACGGGCCTGCATGCCAAAAGATGCGCCTGATTTTTCTGCTATTTTTAAAACTAAATTTATGCGCATTTGATACTAAACGAAAAATTTTTCTAGTAAAAACTAAATCTTTTCCTTGTACGAGGGAAATTTTTGTATTTTTTACTACCGTAAGTCCTGATTTTCACAAAAGTATTTGTATCAAAAGATGCGCCATTTTTTTACCAATTTGATAAGGCAACGAATTTAAATTATCGAGTTATTCCATTAGATGTTGTTATGTAATTACATATACAATATACATATACAGTAGAATGTATCATATTTAGACAACTTGAATCCAACCGCTTGATGGAATATTTTGCAACTGTCTTTTACGAGCAGGATCGTTACAGTCCCACTTTTGGAAGTGAAAATCAAACAATGCCAGGAATAGAAATTTTGGATGAATCTGAAGACGAGAAGAAGCTTAATGAAATTCGGTTTAAGACGAAAAAAAGAAATGAAGCTGAAGACCTAACTGTATGTTTTTTATTACATAAATATTATTATACATATGTTTTTTAAAGGTTAAGGATCAAACTATGTTGCAAATTGCGAAAAAAGGAATGAACCAAGATGAGGCAGAATTTTCTGTAGAAGAAAAGCTGGAAAAACAGAATTTTCTTTGGTCAGATAAATATCGGCCCAGAAAACCCCGTTACTTTAATAGAGTTTGTTTAATACTTCTTAGCAATTACATAAATATTTTGGGTTTAAAGGTTCACACTGGATTTGACTGGAATAAGTACAACCAAACTCATTACGATATTGATAATCCACCTCCCAAGATTGTGCAAGGATACAGATTCAATGTAAATAATTTTTATATGTTTTGATCTTTTGATTTTTTGTTTTTAGATATTTTACCCGGATTTGCTTGATCCAACACATACACCAAACTTTGTTATGATTAAGTGCGATGATCCAGATTTTTCAATTCTTAGATTCCGAGCAGGACCTCCTTATGAAGACATAGCATTTAAAATTGTGAACAGAGAATGGGAAGTCAACCATAAGCATGGATACAAGTGTCAATTCCAGAATGGAATTTTTCAACTTTGGTTCTTTTTCAAACGATATAGATATCGTCGATAATTTGTTTATTTTTTACAAATTTGAACAATTTTTTCTTTTATTTCTCATATAATTATATCGGGATAATTTTTTTATCGATTTTTTAATTAATTTATTGACAAAATTGTTAGAAGAGAACAATATATAGTATGTGTATAAAAACTAAGCCATTTTTGTATTTTGACTAACTTTTAGATGGTCGATCAGCTCAATTCCCTACGGTCATTAAATGGCCCCATTAATTTTGTTCGAAAGGCTATTTTTATGATTTTTACTATAAATTCAGCTGGATTTCTTTTGATGTCAGCAATTATGTTTGTTATAGAAATTGTTATAGTTTATCAAGTTATTCAGAGAGTACCATGTGAGTTTTGTCTATTTTTGATTAAATAATATTTTTGTTTTAGATACGGAGATTGATTGGTCTACTTATATGCAACATGTCGAAGTTTATCAAAACGGGCAGAGAAATTATTCCAAAATCCGAGGGGAAACTGGACCATGTGTGTGAGTCCTTTATATATATTAATACAAGCATCTAATCAACTGTATTACATTTTAGTTATCCTGCAGTGCACCTACACATCTACCGTCTTTTTTACTCCCTCACCGGTGTGGGCAAAAATATACGTCACGCACAATATATATTTGCAGTGATTTATTTGCTCAATCTTTTGCTGGTTTTTCGAATATTTAATCATAGTAAAAGGGTAAATTTCTAACATTTGTTCAAACAATTTCAAAGGTTAAAAGGTCCAAAACAAAGGTTTAAAAGGTTAGGTAGGGTTGTCGGTTCCTAGCAGAGACAGTGAAGAGAGAGTACAGGCAGACCGACAACCCTAGTTACAAGTATTAAGATTCCTCCATTTGTACTTCCGTTGATTTGCCTTACTTCGTATCGAGTTCATTCTGTTTTTATTCTACGCTTGTTCAATGATCCAATTGCAATGTTGTTTTTGTTTGTTGCTATAAATTTTTTCATATCACAACAATGGCTGTTAGGTAGTGCATTTTACAGGTGACATAATAAAATAAGTTAATAAGGTATGCTCTTTCTATAATGCACTATTTTTTAGTTTGGCTGTGGGAGTGAAAATGAACATTTTGCTTTTTTCGCCTGCACTCTTTTTTGTTTTACTTTTGAGCACTGGAGTTGTTGAAACTCTGTGGCTATTGTTTATGATGGCAATAATTCAGGTATTTCTGTTTGTTATCTGCTCACATAATCCATCAAGCATCTCAAAGGTCACGGTTGCTCTTGAATTCCTCTTATTTGATCCTGTCGCTTATGTAAGCAGTGCTTTTGATCTTAGCAGGATCTTTTTGTTCAAATGGACTGTCAACTGGCGATTCCTTTCTGAGTCACTTTTTCTTGATCGACGGTTCCATTTGCTCCTTTTAACGGGTCATATCCTGCTACTAGCTATTTTTGCCTTGAAACTTTGGTTCAGGTAAATTTCGATGTGCATTTAAACAAAAAATGTATTTTAAGAGAGACAGGTGGTTTGCCAACTTTAATTGGAAAGTTATTTCAAGGAATACGCACACGTATTAGTACTCATGGTAAGTGAAGTAGAAATTTATAGAAAATGAAAGTCAATTTTGGCAAAAAAAACACTTAAAAATTGAAGTAATAAGGATGGGCAAATATTAATCAAAATATAACTATTCTCGAAGTTAAATAATTACCCAATTTAGATATTCTGTTTGCATTCTTCACGTCCAACCTAATTGGAATGGCTTTTGCTCGGTCTCTTCATTATCAATTCTATTGTTGGTACTATCACTCTATACCATATCTTCTTTTCTCTTCACTTTATCCCTCGGATGCAACAAAATACCGCTTAGAAAAGAGGTTATATAACCAAATTCAATAATAATAAAATGATAATTTTTAGAGATAAATTAAATGTTTCACTACAAAGGATTGTCCTCAGGTAAATTATCAAACCATCCCCCTAAAAATGCAATGCGTTGTTTTAGGCTGGCACTAATGTTTGGGATGGAGATATGTTGGAATGTGTTCCCTTCTACCTCTTCAAGTTCTTTACTTCTTAATGTCATTCATGCATTAATTTTGCTTTTGTGTTGCAAAAGTTCGAGATCCATTCCTTCAAAAAAGTTGTTGTAGTCTTTATTTATTATATGGTATTTTTTCTGCACTTTTCTTTTGTCACAAAGATGTATGTATATCATATCTGATTGTTTGAAATTTAAATTGTTAAAAAAACAACAATAATGTTGTTGACATTGACACAATAATGCTGTTTGTTTTTTATTTTATATTTCAAGAAGTTGGAAAATCTGCTTGAGTATTTTAATTCATAAGCATTTAATGAACTGCTTGTTCCCAGTTTAGAATTACAGATCTGGTCATGTCAAAAAGTTTATCGAACATGTGCAAAATTACTCAGCGAGTACTGACAATTACTAATTCATTGCTAAGCAGCCATACTCTACCCCCGGATGTAAAGGTGACTTTACTGTTTGATTCTCTAATTTGGCTATCTATTCTATAGATTGATTATAACATTTTACCGATGTTTAAATGATTGTTTAAATGATTTGTGAAAAATGTTTAAATGATTTGTGAAAAGTCTATTTTTATAGAAGTATCTGATCAATATTAACTTCGTTAAAAATTAAAGGTATTTGACAGAGAAACAAAACGAAAACAACGAGATTGGGCCGCGATTCAAGATGACTTCGAGCAGTGTAGACATCTTAGAGATGAGGTGTTGATGGCTTATAAAAATATCCAAAATTTCAGTCAAAATTTTAGTTTGGCTATAGGATAGCGGATAAAGGTTTATTTTTTATTGCTATGAGTAAAAAGAGCGCAGTTTAGTTTTTGACATAATACGCCCAAATCCAGTTGTTGTTGAACTAGGATGTGGAGTAGGACACATTGGGTATGTTTTGTTGTTGAACTTGTTGATAAAACTTTCTTAAGACAGCATTTAATAGGAGAGAATGTGGGTTGTTTGCTACAATGCGAGATGAGTGAAAAAATGGTTAAGAAAAGTGAAACCGCTGCTGGTGAAGAGGTGCTCTTTTATAATAATTAGCACTTACTAGTTGCTCTTCGAATTGAACTTTTTATATTGAAGAAATTAAAAGTTCAATTCGAAGTATATTAAATTGTTCGTTTTTAGTTTCCTACATTTTCTATGGTCGCTGATGAAGAAGTTGTTCCGTTCCGGTTACAATGCTGTGATCTAGTACTAAGCGGTCTATCTGCGCATTGGATAAATGATTTGCCTGGATGGTTTCAACGCTGTTTTAAAATCCTTCGACCAGACGGAGCTATCATTGGGGGCTTATTGGCTGGAGAAACGCTACACCAACTTAGAATTTCACTTCAACTAGCAGAAACCGAACAACTGGGCGGAATTGGTGCTCACGTTTCCCCTTTTGTGAAACCTCAGGATATAACCGGTCTAATGGCACAAGCTGGATTTGTTCTCACTACTATCGACATGGATGAAATAACAGTATAATTTTTTGCAAATAATTTCGAAACAGTTTTCGCTCGCAAACTGTTTACTCAGAAAAACGCCATCCCATGTTAGTCGATAGAAACTACAGTAAATTCAAATAATAATCAATAAAGTTGTATGTTTCATCACATAAATAAAATCGCTTCGAAACGACTAAAAAACCTTAGCGAACAGTTACAAAAGAAAAGAGGTGTATATGTTTCAGTGTTTCAGATAAACTATCCAAGCATGTTTGCTCTTTTATACGATCTCCAACTGATGGCCGAATCGAATGCCTCCACCATTCGTTCTTCTAATTTGAGGCGTGATATATTGGTAGCTGCCGATTGCATTTATAAAGCAATGTTTGCTGAGGAATCCCAGTAAAACATAAAATTTATTTTTTTGTAGAGAAAATTATCATAGATACCCGGCAACGTACCAAATGATTAATTTTATTGGATGGCGACCTGGTCCTGAAACTAACGTGAAAGTGGCAAGGAGAGGATCGCAAAATATTTCGTTTAAAGATGTCCCAAAAATAATGGAGTCCGAAAGTAATTAGTTGAACATTGTTATCACTCTTTCGCACCATATGAACGCGATAAATAATTATTGATCATCAGCCTCCTCCTCCCCCAAAACATCGATCATTTCCAATTCTACTGGTAATTGAACATTCACATATATTGAATCTATACCGGCATATTATATATAACATCTCGTCAAAGACTGGAGAATATTAAAATGCTCTTTAGGAAAGTGTTTTTCGATCTCACACCGTTTAAGAGCGGTGTTCAGCAGTGGCCAACTACCTCTATTTCCACAAGGAATGTAAGTTTCTTAGCTAATTAATAGACGAACAGGAGTTCTCGGTTAAATCGTATTATCTAAAATATTAATTTAAATATGTAAATTGACTGAATTTGGCACTCATACAAGAATCGGATATTGTAAGAAAAATCATTTATGAAGCCCGGCGGGTGGTCTGTCTGTCACCAACACCGTCTGCTATGGTGGGCGGGAAAATTCCACAGTTTATGTACCTATTCGTGGGCATCCATCTGGGGAGATTCCCATCCATCTCTTATTATCTCTTATTATAATACTCCGTCAGCTAATTCAATGACCATTATAAAAAAGGTGAAGAATGGGGTTAATAGAGAGGGTGGTATACTTACGAGGCAATCCATCAAAAAGTACAATCCAAAAATATATTGGGAAACCATTTAGGAGAGTGATTTTTAGTGTAAAGTGGGAACGGTGAGTGGAAATTAATAAAAAGGAATAAAACCAAAAAGTGAAAACGAACTCTTTTTTGAAGGTGAGAACCTACCTGCTACCTAAGTTTATTCAATTACATATTTCTAAAATTTTAGCTCATAGTTAGCCGTAGAATGGCAAGCAATGGCTGCATGAATGGATTTAACGGTGTTTTTCATGGGAATGACGGAGCGGCACATTTGAGGGAACCAATCTCTTCAATTGACCCTGAAATCTATGACCTGTTGAAGAAAGAAAAGGGACGCCAACGTGTCGGAATCCAATTGATAGCCAGTGAGAATTTTACGAGTCGCGCTGTCAGCGAAGCACTTAGTTCTTGTCTTTCCAACAAATATTCCGAGGGTTATCCAGGCGTCAGGTAAGGCGATACTACAATAATAACACACGAATATTTTATAGATATTATGGAGGCAATGAATATATTGACCAAGTTGAACTTCTTTGCCAGAAAAGAGCGCTTCAACTTTTTGGATTGGATTCTGAAATTTGGGGAGTGAATGTGCAGGTGAGTAGGGTTTTTTTTTAACCAAACACCGACACTTAAAGGCACATTCTGGTTCTCCGGCTAATTTTGCAGTCTATACAGCCGTTGCGGGACCACATGGACGAATTATGGGATTGCATCTTTCTGACGGTGGACATTTGACTCATGGGTAGAAAAGAATTTATCTTAACTTAGCTTCTATCTTCCATGGTTATATTAAGCTTTTATACGCCAGCCAAGAAGGTCTCAGCTACTTCGCTGTTCTTCGAGTCACTTCCTTATCGAGTTGATCCTAACAAGGGATTGATTGACTATGACCAGCTGGAGCAGAATGCACTTCTATTCAGACCAAAAATAATTGTCGCAGGTACAATTTAATTTACTATTTTATGTCAAAATATTTAATTCCGTTTCATTTTCAGGCATTAGCTGTTATACTCGTTGGCTCGACTATCAACGTTTTCGTTCCATTGCTGATAAGTGTGGTTCCTATGTTTTGGCCGATATGTCTCACATCGCTGGATTGGTTGCTGGTGGAGAGGCACCATCTCCATTCCAATACGCTGACATCGTCACCACAACAACTCATAAAACGTATTAATTGTTCCAGACACATCTAATCGATGACCATCCGATTTACAGACTACGAGGACCGCGTGGCGCATTGATTTTTTATCGAAAAGGCCCGTAATTTTGGATTGAGAAATATGGTAATGCAAATCTTTTATTCCCTTTAAAGGAGTTCGCTCTGTGAATGCAAAGGGCGAAAAGACCCTGTATGATTTAGAAGCGAAAATCAACCCGGCCGTATTTCCTGGACTCCAAGGAGGACCACATAATCACTCAATTGCTGGTAGGCAATGAATTGTGCAGTATTTAAGATCACACCTTTGTATTCCTTGAAGCAATTGCTGTCGCCTTAAAACAATGTAACACTCCGGAATTTGCACACTACGCTAAACAAGTGATAAAGAATGCAAAAGCTTTGGCGAATGCACTTACTTTTAAGGGTTATCAGCTCGTTACAGGTATGTATTCGGAGAATTGATCTATGAGAAAATGGTTACTTGCACCTTCAGGAGGCACAGACAATCATCTTTGCTTGCTTGATCTTCGTCCTAACGGAATTGATGCTGCTCGAGTTGAAACAGTGCTTGATCTTGCCAAAATTGTCACAAACAAAAACACATGTCCAGGTGAGTTTTTAACCAAAAACATATTAAATATTAATGATTGCAAACAGGCGATAAAAGTGCACTACGACCGGGTGGAATTCGTCTTGGGACTCCAGCAATGACTTCGAGAGGCCTTGTGGAGACCGATTTTGTTGTAATTGCTGAATTTATCCATCGGGGTATGTTTTTGTTTGACAAAATTGAAGGGGAATTATTTGTTTTAAGCCATCGAAATTTACCGCAAATATCAGAAGTCCATGGGGGCAACTGTGAAAGAGTTCAATGAATTTACGAAGAAAAGTGAAAAGTTCGGTGAAGAAATTGGACAATTGGCTGAGGAGGTTACGGAATTTGCCAGCAAATTTGATCTGCCAGGAAATGAAGATATCTGATGAACGAAAGAAACTACATGGAGAAGAAACAAGTGTTTTAATTTTCTCATAATTTCCAATATCTGCACAAAACTAAGACAATAGACACGCCTGACTCATTATTCACTTTGCCACTGTATTGTTCACTTGAGTAATTAAATTATTAATTTTAACCTAACTAACTTAAATTTTGCGCTCTAAATACTGACGAAAATTTAGCACACATTAATATTTTTATTATTTTTCAATTTAACTGTTTAACGAACTTGATTAATATGTATTATTTTTTGCAATTGTAACTTCATCATTCTTAACTTTATGCTTAGAAATGGTTCAGAAATCCGTTTTAGCGTGGAAGAGGGCCTCCAGTATAATTTTACGTGAGAATCTGAGAATAATAGTATAATAATGTTCAAAAAATGACAATGTTCAGTCAACAGTCAGCTCCATCAGGTTCTTATGCTGCGTCGTGGACCTGGGGCAAAATTTATGCCAAATTCTTTGGTCTTTCCTGGAGGAATACTCGATGACCTGGATTCGAACTTTCCACTGGAGAAGACCAATTTTGACGAAACTATGCCACAACCAATCCATTTGGGATTGGGTGGGGACTTCCCTCTGCGCGTCTGTGCCATCCGCGAACTTTTTGAGGAGAGCGGTCTTTTGCCTGTGTTTTATGAGAATTGTCGGGAGCATTCAGTTGTGAATGTCGACGGAGACAGCCATCTTGCAGAGTGGAGAAAGAAGGTGGGCGAGTTAGAAAATAATAATAAAAGTGGTAAAGTTGTTCAGGTCGCGAATGATCCCAGTTTATTCTCCCAACTGTTTTCCAACAATATGAAAATGGACGTTAGATCGCTAGTTCCTTGGTCAAATTGGTTAACTCCTCTGAAGGCTCAACCTGGTCCCAGGTAAGCTAATTCAGCAAACTCCAGTTTTTAAATTAATTTTTTCTTTATGGATTTGACTCCGCCTTCTTTTTGCTCTCAATGCGCTGTCCCAACTCGCCAAAGGTTGACCATTGCGCCGTGGAAGTAGTAAGTTTCCAGGATTTTTAGCAATGTTAGCCTAATATTAAGGAATTCGCCTTGAAAAAAAGGCAATGATTTTTAGCAATAAGGATTTTAAAAAGGTACTGATTTTTGGCAATAAGAAATGAACTCATTTTATTTTTTGGATAAGTTTAGTGTTAATCAATAAAGGGGTAATAATATAATCAAATTAATGTTGATCTTTGATTGTTACATCTTCCACAATTTTGAAGGTGATCCGAAAAAAGATGCTCCATAATGTCTCTTGCTACAATTACGCTCGCATTGCTTTTTATGAAACGGATCAGTAGAATAAAATCAGAGTGTGCGATTTTTTTAGAAAAACAAATAAATGACTGTCGTTTTCTTTGGTTAGATATATGGAGCAGTGACTTAATTTGAGAAATGCGAAACGGGGAAGCAAGAATAATTAAAGAATTAATAAAACCTATAAGAGTTACTGAAAAGGCAAAAACGAGCCAAAACCATAAGAATAAGTAAATCTTTTCATTAATCATATTTATGATGAATACACACTGAAGTGTGTATCTATGAATGTTTCCAACTTCCTTCACTTCAAAATCACAAAAAGAAATGCGTGGAAATAATGGTGAATTAAATTTTTGATTTGCATATAATGATTGGATCGCATCAAATCCAAAATCATAGTAATCTTTTCCAATGAAGACAGTTATGAAATAAAATTGTCCTAGGATATTACAGATATATAAAAATTTGATGAAAAGGTAAATAACGGAAAGACGGTATGTTTTGTATAAATTAAAAGTACCAACCAGGTATTCCACTATTTCTGAAATTTTGTGCTTGCGATCACATGTATATAGAGGGTGGGTTGATGAAGCAATACGTACAACTTGCTCAAAATTACTGCTACTTGACTGACACAAAGTTTTCCAAATTAAACTGGGCAGAAAGAAAAACAAAGCTTGTATCATGAGTACGATTGGTACCCACAGATAATAGCTGAATTGGCGTTCTTCTCGTGCGGAAATTTTGGCAGGAATTCTTTCATTATCCGCTACAAAATAGGGGTCCTGCGCAAAACAATACTCCTTGGCGTATTGCTCCCTACTTGCGCTAAACTCAATAGGTGTCCAACATTGAATAGGTGACCCTGCATATTCTTTAGCAGAAATTAATAGGGCGAAGAAGGTTAGAATTATTGCTGTTATAGAATAATTAAGACGGTCGGGAAAATCATCCAGGGCATGGGGTCTAAACCATTTTACGACAAAATTTTCGAGAGGGGGAACTTTCAACATTTTAAAATGAGGATGTATGGAAGAATCGCCTTTCCTTTATACTCATACAGGGGTATTGGCCCCCTCCCCCTCCCCATCTCCCCCCCCCCCCCCCCCTCCGAGGGGGGGGGCACTCACTCACTTGCGGATGAGTCCTGATCATTGATCATTAGACCGGGCGAGTATAAAACCCCTGAAAATTGCTCCTACATTTCATTTTTCACTCTCATTCATTCCTTACTCTAAAACAATGGCTCTGAATATTAAAGCCAAGAAATCTATCAACCAAATTCTCCCTGAATGTGATTTTACAGTGACAGCTCAAGGAATAACTGTAACAAGTGGGCGTTTAACGACTGCACGCTTCATTCCTTTTGATATTCAAGGGAAATGTAAGCGATGTCACTCAGAAATGGTCGAAATTGACTACGCCATAAGTAATGAGGGGGTAATTGTTTTTTGCTCTCGACTTAAGAGTTCCAAATTTATTCAATTTGATGTGGTATATAACTTACCAAACCATTGCGTCTTTAGAGTTAAATGTAAAGGAAAAGTTTTTCATATACCTTTTACGCCATCAGAGGAGACCCAGGGGGATGAACCAAACCCAGAGGTATCAGATACAATGGAAACTCTTCCTATTCAATCTGCGGTAGAGGGATCGCAAAGTCCAAGTGAAACTTCACAGGTAGAGGCGAGCAAGGAAGTAATTTCTAACGATGATATGGCGAAGCTTTTTACTGAAATGTTTTGATCGATCGATATTTTACTACTACTTAAGCTATTGTTTTTTTTCATTTGATCAATAATGTTAGAAACTCAAACTTTTGAAAATAAAGACTTAAAATTACACTTGCCTTTTTCTTGTATAATAAGTGGTCCAAGCTCAAGTGGTAAATCAAGTTTCATTCTTAAACTACTTAGCCAAACAGATTATTTGATTGATCCACCCCCTAAATCTATACTCTATTGTTATGGAGAATACTCCTCCATGGTTCCTACACTACAAAGAGCCGGTGTAAACTTATATGCAGGGGTGCCACCTGAAGAACTTATACAAAAGCAACCGAAACCAGCCCTAGTTATATTGGATGATTTATTGTACTCTATAGATGAAAAATATTTGGCCGAGTTAACAACTAAAAAATCGCATCATCAGAATTTTGGATTTATATTTGTGACACAAAATCTTTTCGAAAAGAAACTAAAAGTAGCCCGACTAAATTCTATGTATTTAATTCTTATGAGATCTTTTAACAGTGGTTTGGCAATCAGAAATTTGGGAACGCAGCTTTTCCCTCGACAACTTGATTTTTTCCTAGATTCTTATCGCCAAGCAACGAAGGAACCTTATTCTTATTTATTCGTAGATCTCCACCCTTCCTCTGACCCTAACCTAAGACTCCGAACTCATATATTTAAAGACGATGAGAACCCTTGTACAATCTTCATTCCAAAAAATGTCTAAACCTAAGATTGTGCAGAATGTAAAAATAAGTCCACTTGTGTGCGACAGTTATGAATTTTTGAGATCTCTTATTAAAACTAAATCTATCAATAAAAGAAAACATATACTTCGAAAGATAACAACAACGCAACTGTTATGCTTAGCCGAGATTTGTTTGAATATAGTTAGGACACGTTTTAAATTAACCGCAAGGCAAAAAAAACGTATGCTTCCGTTTGTTGATTTTATTCGGAAATTGGGCAGGGCAAGAACCGAAAGAGGGGCACAAAGAGTAGTACAAAAGGGGAATGGACTAGGGATCGGTCTTTTTCCTTCGTTATTAACACCTATCATTTTAGAAATTGTTCGTAATTTTTCCAAAAACAATGACAGCGAATAAATTTGTGCTTGTGCCTGAAGATATTTACAAAGGGCTTACTACTACAGATACTGGCAATATTAACCTAGATTTTACGAAGCGAGCTCTCGAAAATGTTAAACGAGAAAGAACTAATCCAGTCACCAAAAATGCACGTTATAATCAAGAGCTTCGACGTTATCTACATTTGAAGAAAAAACATGAAGATAAGCCTACTAAAGTTGAAGTTGTTAAAAAGCCCCGCATTGCTGAAGAGAGAGAGGTCGAACCTGATGACGGTTTATCAACCATTTCGAGATCAACCATCACACCAGCAGTTTCTACTTTAGGGGATGTCGATGACCAAGGATCTATCACCTCTGGAGCGGAAACTGAGTATGACACAGCCTCTGAAGATGAAGGTACGCCTAAATCACAAATGGCTAGCCCAAATTTATATGAACGGTGCACTCAGCTTACAAATCTTTTAAAAGCTAAACCACATAAATATAACGTAACAACAGATGGAAATATTCTAAATCAGAATGGAAAAATAATACATGGGAGTAGTATTGAGAATTCAGTACGATGGATTTTGTCTATAAAACGAGGAATAAAACCAGATGGTAAAAAACCAAACGGCACAAAATTTATAGAGGATATTATTGATAAAAATTCAATGTTAAAAACATATGCTACACCAGTCAAACTTAAAACTACTACAAATCCTGAAATTGATACAACTCCGAAAACTTCAACATTTCGTAAAAAGTTATGGAACAATGCTTAGACAAACTTTATAACGATCCTTCATCCCCAGCAGCGTTTGCGGGAGTAAACCAACTTTGGTTAGAGGCACGTAAAAAATTTCCTGATATTAGAAAAAAGGATGTTCAAACATGGTTGGAAGGACATCGTACTTACACGCTACATAGACCACGACGCATAAGATTTTCTCGCTCTAAAACAATCCCCGCAGGATTTATGACTGACGTGCAAGTGGATTTAGCAGATATGCAAAAATTAGCTGAGCATAATGAAGGCGCTAAATATATATTAGTTGCAATTGATGTGTTAAGCAGAAGAGTTTTCGGAGTACCTGTTATTAGCAAGTCTCCTCCAGATATGATAAAAGCTTTTGATAAATTATGGGAGCAAATGCCCATGAAACCTCATCGTTTGTTTAGCGATAAAGGAAAGGAGTTTGAAGCAAACGAAATGAAAAATTATTTTAGGAAACAAGAGATGGAGAAATATAAACCAAATTCTTCCACAGTGAAATGTTCAGTAGCGGAAAGAAGCATAAGAAATATCAAGCAACGTCTCCACAGATATTTTTCAGAGAAACAGACGTTAAATTGGATTTTAGTTCTTCCAAAAATTTTACAAGGAATAAATAATTCTAGGAGTCGAACTCATGATATGTCTCCAGCAGATATCAATTTTGAAAATGCACAAGAAATTTGGGAAAAATTATATGGGCCAACTGAAAAATATATGCATCCAGGGGAAGGGGTTAAGAAACCTCGATTCAAAGAAAATGATTTTGTCCGTATGAGCAAAAATGTTGGTACATTTCACCGTGGTTTTTGGCCTTCTTGGACTGATGAAGTATTAGAAATTGACCAAGTTAAGAGAGCCAACCCTACTAGATATAAAGTACGAGACGAGCAAGGTGAAAAATTTGAGGGCTATTTTTATGAGCCTGACTTGGCAAAAGTAAGAAAAGATGAAGATACAACATATCGAATAGAGGAGGTGATAAAGACAAAGGCACTTAGAAACGGTACAAAAAAATATCTAGTAAAATTTTTCGATGATCCAAAATTATATTGGATAGATGATTCTCATTTTGTCTAATTTATTGTATAAAAACTCCTGAATTTGTCTATTTTTTAATATAAAAACCTTTGAATTATTGATTGTATATTTCATTTTTCGCGTGATAAATAATTTGATAATGTCAAGTGAGGATAGCAATTATTTTTTTGTTCTTTTACCCAGTAACGTGAATGATTACCCCGACCAAAATCGTTCAAATCATTATAGAGTTCATCTACCCAAACCCATAAAATTTCAAGGAGGTAACTGGTTTTGTGGGCTGTATAGCATACAATATCCTCATTCTTGGAATTCCACTCTTGGAACCTTTGAACAACAATGGGTTGATGTTTTTGGTCATGATAACCATAAATCTAGGATATTGATCCCAAAAACCTCACAAAATAAGGCGGAGGGGCTTGCTGAATTTTTAAACAACGCAATACAGCAAAAATTTAACGTTACTAAGCCAAGAATAAAACGTCGAAGGATAGCTACGGTTACTAGAGAGTCAATGTTTGTTGACAATTTTTTTAATGAACATTCTGAAACTTATTGGGATCATATAAATGAACATAAAAAATTATATCAAAACCTCCAAAAAGATGTAGATAATAAAAACAAGGAACATGATGAAGAAAAGGATACAGTACGAAAAGGTAAACTTTTGGGCGAGCTTACAGATTTGGTCAATCAGACAGATAACAAAAGAAGACGAATTGAGTTGCTAGTGAGGGAAGCAAAGAGAAGAGATGAAAGTAAACCTGTAAATGAGGCATTAATACGCGAATTTTTTCAAAAATTTCCAGAAAATTATAACGAAAAGTTAGGAGAGGATCGTCTGAAGCTTACACAACTCATAATAGAGCTTGAAAAAAAGCTGGAAGAATACCGTGGCCTTAAAGATGTTAATAAAATGAGAATTCTGAATCAGGAAACTACGATTCTGAGAACACAGATAATAAATTTAAGAAAGAATCTTGATGTATTGGTTAACGAAGCTTTAAAAAGAGAAAAAAATAAATCAAGAGAAGAATTCGAGAAACAGAACTGGCTAACCCATGCTGAATATGTTAAGATTTTTTTTGCAAATAATCCAAATTACTGGCAAGCGATTCATAATAGTTTTCAAAGTCTTCAGTCTTTATACTCACAAATAAGAGAAAAATACAAAAAACTAGAAACGGAAAACGATAGTCAGAAAAAGCAAGAAATATCTAAGGAAATTACAAGTATTCAAAAATTAATTGAATATAGAGCAAAAAAATTTTCCGCTCTCGAATTTGAAGCTCGAAAAAGAGATCGAGAAAATGAACCATCGGCTCTAGCGTGGCGTGATCATGCAGATGAATTGATTGAAGATTTAAATGAGAAAAATATTCTGGATAAAAAAGAGACTACTCAAGATCATGCAGATGAATTGATTAAAAATTTAGTAGGACAAAAGGAAAAAGAAAATAAAGGTAAGGTTATAGAACCAGCCTCTCAAGATGATCATGCTGACCAATTAATCCGTGAACTTGAAGATAAACAGTCCGAAAAAAGTACAAGAGATCGAGATCACGCTGATGAACTAATAGACGATTTAGAAGGGCATTGGGAAGATCAAAGTGGAGAATTTATAGAGTTTCAGTATTTAAAAGGTCTAGACCGTTTTAAAATTATTTTCAAAAATGACAAAATTAAAAATATAACCTTTTCTGAACAACTTGGTTATGTGTTAGGATTTGCTGACAGTAATATTGTGTACAATGGAGAAATTGGAAAGTATGGTATTGATCTAAAGGGAGGATTTACAAGTTTTGCTGTTTATGTTAAAGGGTTGACAAAAAGTGTAATTGTTGGAAATTCTCTAAGCTCGTTACTTAGAATTGTTAGCATTGAAGGTCATCACGGCAGTACAATAGAGCGCATATATGATCATCCAATGTACTTACCAGTACTTCCAAGAGAAGTTAACGAACTAGAGGTTGAAATACGGATGTTAAATGGAAAATACACACCCTTTGAGTTCGGAATTGTGACATTGGTTTTAGTATTTAAACGTGTGATAAACATTTAACCCATTTTTTGTATGCATAATTATTTGTATTAATAAATATGGTTCATATTCCCTTCGATACTCGTTCGGTTTTTTTTGATGAACATTTTTTTCAATATGGAGGAGGTGATGAAGGTGAAAATAATGCTATTTTAAGTGAACCATATCATTATTTTCGGGGCCTAGCCCCATACCAAAGAGGCTATGGAAAACAAGTAGGTGGTGGTATCGGTGATATATTTCGTAGTGTTTGGAGAGTATTATTACCAGTAATCCGACGAGCAGCACCAGTTGTTGGAAGAGAAGTGCTAACGACAGGACAAAGGATTATTGACAAAGTAGATAATGGAGAAAATTTGAAGGAGACAGTTATCAGCGAAGGAAAGAAAGGCATTAACACTCTACTGGAGAAAGCAATAGCGAAGCAAACTGGTTCAGGTGCTATAAAAAGGCGAAGAAAACACCAATTTATTCCAAACCATCAAACAATAATAGGAAGAACAGTTTCAAAACCTCCTAAACCAGCTAACAGAAAACGCCAAAGAATAGATACATTTGGACTTTATTAAACAATGACAACCTTCCACAAAATCGACAAAGATTCATCTAATGCCATTACAAATGCTCTTTCATTGTTCGATATTCCTAGCACCAATGTTAGTGTAAGCACTTCGTCATTTCGTGAATATTTAACTTTGAACCCCCTCACTGATAAACCCTATCATTTTAAAATACATGCTAGCACGAACTATCTAGATCTTTCAAAATGTTATCTACTTTCCGAATTTAGAATACGAAAAGAAAATGCAGATGGTCAAATTGTAAATCTGGTAGCCGCTGACAACGTATCAGTATGCCAGTTAATTGGACATACTTTTATAAAAAATTGTCGTGTATCGATCAATGGAACCCAAATTTTTGAAGGCAATTCGCTCATGGCATATAAAAGTATATTGGATTACGAACTTAGTTATCCCGAAAGTGTGAAAAATTCTTATTTAAATGCCGCCGGTTATTATACTGATCCCGAAAATCAAACTGATGGAGATGGATTCGATTCCAGAAAAGAATTGTTTGCCGGCAGCAGAGCGACACAATTCATCTCAAAACTGGATGTAGATTTATTTAATCAACCAAAATATTTGGTCAATCAATGTGAAATAGATATAGAAATTTTACCTCATGAATCCGGATTTATTATTATAGCACCAACCCCAGGTGCTCCAAGATATCATTTTGAAGTTGTATCTTTAAAATTATATGTTAAAACTATTGAGCTGGTTGATTCACTAGCCTATGATCTCAACAAAAAGTTAGAGCTTAAACCAGCAAGATATCCAGTTAGAAAAACGTCGATTAAAGCTGTATTTATTAATGCAAATCATACAGAATTCAATTCATGTCTATGGACTGATCAAGTTCCTCGACGAGTGGTGTGTTGTCTTACAAGTAATGCCTCCTATGTTGGTTCTCAAAATACAAGTCCTTTCGATTTTAGACCATTCGGTTTACGAGAAATTACTATTACGGCTAATGGAACCACTCACCCCCAAGCAGTTTATCGATTAGACTTCCCTAATGGAAAATATGTAAGGCCATTTCATGATATGTATGAAGCTATAGGCTATGCAGGATCACTGGAAACTAATGGTATTTCTATGAAAAAATATGCAAATGGATGGTGTTTCTTTGTTTTTAATTTAACATGTTCAAAGGAAGACAATGGCGACACATTTGATTTAATAAAACCTGGTTCATGTGTAATCAAGCTTTGCTTCAACAACCCCGTGCAAGCAGGAGGTCTCGTTTTACTTGCCATGAGCGAAGTTGATTCATTGGTAATGCTGGATAGAAATCGGGTTATTTCAACAGACGTCAGTATATGATTTCTACTATAAATATACTCATTTTACTTAGTTTACCCAGCAATGAATATATCACCAATCATTATTTCTTTTTTCCTTTTTTATTATTGTGAAACTAAGTATAAAAATGAGGATCAAATTACTATCGAAAATATTACAGTTTCTACAACAGAAGTTAAACAAACGGAAACCCCCAATATCAAAGCAGACGAAAAGTTAAATTTGAATGAACTGGAAAAATTTAATAAAAAAACATTGAAAGATCATCCTGAAAATTCCATTATCCATTTCCCTACAATTCAACTTTGCAAGGATTCACCACCTTCATATAAATCTTGGTACGAGCTTGTTTATTGCTGGGGAGTTTTAGCTTTATGGCTAATGTTAATGTTAGCATTAATTGTTTATCAAATAAAATCAGTAACTTCCTTAAAGTTTTCAAAACTCTGGAACAAAACCACCAAGGATGAACACAGATCAGCTCAAAAAGATTATGGAATCGAACTCAACGACACGAAAATCATTTCAAGGCTGTTACCCAAGCGACCGAATACCGAATCTAAGTACACTCCACTTCCCGTTATCGTTAATCATAAACCTTGACCCAGCATCACGAGATGGGTCTCACTGGGTGGCAATTTTTTCAACTTCACTAAAAGAAGTTTGCTATTTTGACAGTTTAGCAATGGATCCGAAAGGTGCGATTGAAGATTTTTTGATAAAATTCCCAAAAATTGTGCAAAATAATAAGCCCTATCAATCCCCACTATCAAATGTTTGTGGCCAATATTGCATATATTTTTTATATTTTCTTTCCCGTGGTAGAACTTTTAATCAATTTATACTTAGTTTAGAAAAATATGACAATTCCGATTTATTTGTAAAAATTTTTGTTAACAAACTAATAAATAAATTTTAATCGATTTTACACTATTTCTTTGGAGGAGAAATCAGGTCTGTGACTTTGCAATTCAAACGAACACAATCATCACAAAGACCTATGGACACTTGAAGCCGCCCCTCTGAACGGAAAAATTTTTTCTTACTTTCAAACAGAGCATTCTGACATCCGCTGCATAGTTTGAGAAAAAATATAAATTTTCCTTTGACTAGCTTGTAGAGTTGGGGTTTTGGTTCAGTCTCGTCGAGTTCAATTTCCTGTTCACTATCATCATCATCGCTGAGAATTATAGAGTCTGCTTTTTTTGGTTTTTTGTTTTTACTAACGTAGTCATCATCTCTTTCAGTCGCTAATTTTTTCACGACAGAGCGAACGGATTTCGAAGGCATTATGAAAAATCGAACTGACTATTTCTATTGAAAACCCTCACTTTATATACTTAAAGTGGGCGGAGCCTATATATGTGGTTCAATCCCTTCAAAAAAGTTGTATTTAAAAGGCTCAAATTTTCCGTTTTTTATCATTCCCAGTACAGTCAAAATGGTTCTTCTAAGCGAGGAAATTGCACAAATACTTGGATGTCATGTTAAGAATTTACGTGATCGTCTAAATCATCCGGAGGCTCGCGATAAAGTTTTGAAACACTTTATGGGTCGAACTTTATGCACAACTTATTCAGATCGCAACGGATTTCATAAAACATTTACTTTCGGAGGGCTTACAGAAAAGGGTGCGAATTTAACTTTAGCATATGGACTATTGAATCATGTTTTTAACTGTTCTATTGTAGTTCATTTTTATGCGAGACATAGGATAAAATTAAGCTTTCCTTATACTCACTGCGTAATTGAAAAATTTCCTAATGGAGAGAACCGATTTTACCCTCTTGAACTGTTGAAGCTATGTCGGGAACATTCAGATGTCAAACCTTTCAAAATTGCAACAAGTGAAAAAGATGATGATAGTAAGGACGATTCAACATGGCAAAGAAACCTTTGTAGTCAAGATCTATATTGGTAATAACTTATCAAAGACATGATATTTGCTTATATCCCTTAATTTTGCATTTTTCTTGCATATTTTGATGACTTATTTTTCTTAAGTTTACAATTTTACAATAATTGAATAATTTAATCAAAGACTAATTATGTTTGCTTATATTCCTTAATTTTGCATTTTTCTTATATATTTCGATGTCTTATTTATCTTAATAAATTTTACAATATGATTAAGCATTGGAAATAAAACCAAAGTCTTTTACATAATGATCATGTGTAACGATTCCCTTCCCTACAAATGGTTTATAAATTTTAGTCATAGGTAAAGATATCACTGTTCCAGTTCGAATATCGGGCCTTATAAAATTAGGATAGTGTACTTTAATGGGATCAATTTGACCTGTTTCGGAATATAACAAGACGCGCTTCTTAAAAGTTTCATAGCAAAGTCCATCATTTAAAACATCATGACTTAAGGTAATTCCTCTTAGTTTTAAAATATATTCATATTTACCATGACTCGCTCCCTTTTTAATAAGTTTAAGTCCATATTGCTTACTTCCACCGGAGACAAATTCAATTATATCGTGATCAGGAAATTCATCTGTTAGATCACCCAAGTGAGGGCCAATTATCAACGGATTGATGTTCTCGGGATGCAAGAAAATCAAAGAATCCGTGTCATGATATAAAATTACACATCCAGGTGTTTTTGCAATTTTCTGCATGGCACGAAGTAAATAAATTCTTGCCATTGAAGTGGTCCACAAACTTATGATAATATTAGAGCATTCATGCTCTTCTATAAAATCATCTTTTGGTTCATAACTGATTAAAACTGTTTCTTCAGTTAATTCATCGATTGAATTTACTTCGATTCTACGATCTTTTAAAAATTCGCATAATTCTTCAGGCGAACTTGTAATATGTGTTTTGGACAGTTTATTTCTCAGCGAAAAACGCCCCCATAAATTATTATTCATTAATTTGCTCAACAACCTTTTAGCTTTATTTGGAACCATTTTTTCAGGATCAATTTGGATTCCAAATTTTTCTTTGCATTCATTAATAAAGCGATCTTTTTCTTCTTTCGTTTTAAAATGAAAAGTGGATGCACGAATTTTCATAGCCATGAATTCTGATATGTAACCTTTGAATAATTTATCATCGCCTTCTTCAAATTCCAATACTCTAATTAATCTTGTTATTTTGTATCCTTGCAAAAGACTTTCATCTATCTCTATCGATGTTGCAGTTGTTATCCATCCTCTTTCGAGATCAGTATGCTTACAGCTATAATCATGAATTACCGCGCCATTGGGATATTTTAACGAACAGGTCCGACAACATGGAAATAGTAATCTCTCATCAAATTTTACAGGAAGGACCGGAATATCAATTTTTCGTGGAGGAATAACGAATGCTTTAATTAAAGCAGTTTTGTATGGGTTGTCGCTTGGTTTTTGCCAGAGAACATCTTTATTAATGACATGAACCTTTGGATGGCCTACTGGATATTTTGTTGACCAGTTTGTAAACGGATACAAACTGCAAAAATCGAGATAAGATATCTTTTCTCCCTTTTTGACTGAATGGAATAATTTTCTAACTCCAGTCCTTCCTCCAAAGTAACAATTCCTAATGTTCAAAGGTCCTTCGTCAAGATAACTATCAAAATCAGCTTTCATTTCGTGATCATGCGATAGCATGTTCAAAATTTTACATTCCCAAAAAATTTCAAGTCGAGGTACATGTTTTCTAATAAAATCAAGTCGTTTTGCATCAAGCTCGCGTGTTTTTCCCGCTGTTTTTCCATTAGGAAGTAAAAAATTGTCGTCCGGATAATGTATTTTACACCCATGCCAAGCACAGCCAAAACACTCCAAACCTATAGATTCTCCGTTAAACTGGCTGCCATCGATGAATCCATCAAGTTTAAAATTACCAATTTTTTTCTCGCCTCCCGGTGAAAGCGCTGTTTGGATATTGACGTTATTTTTCTCACCATACCAGCGCAAAAATTTAAGTGCCAATAAACTTTGCGTTTCTATGGAATCATAACCCTTTTCAGGAGTTATACCTATATGATTTGCACGTAAATGATTTAATCTAAAATGTTTAATACAAGCGCTGGCAATAGTCATTGCGTCTCTGAGTATATTTATCCCTTGATGACCTTGAAAATTATTTTCAATTGAGGGTTCACGCTTAGTAATTTCATAAAATTCCGTTTGAAAAGCAATTAAGCCGCTACAAAGTATGTCCACGTCACTTTTTGCGTATTCTGCCAATTTTTCAACCAAATTAAAAGATTCATGCTTATGCTTTTCATAAAATTTGTCAAATTTTTCCTTCTTTTCTGGTAACATGCCGCCGAACAGGTACATATTTTTATCTGGAAGATGTGGTAGAGTGACGTCATAATTAGAAGTTATATTATACAAATGAGGAAAAAACTGTTTGTCATTTACATTCTGGAGTCCAAAAGCTCCAACCAAACTGTCAAGAGACATGGGCATCAAATTGTAAGTGTCTCTGAATATTATAGCAGGATTTTTTGCACTTTTTAAAATTTTCATTTGATACATTTTGTTTCCTCGCTTAATCATCGTTGGATTGTGTCCCAATTTAAATATTTCACAAAATGTTAAAACCATATCAAATCTCCCACCAAAGTGTGAAAAGGCAATGGTTGTATGTTCTTTTGACAAAGCATACAAAATCCATTGAACAAACTCTTTAAGCGGATTCACCGTACAAAATTGCTTATCCACTTTGGTGAGATGAAATGGTCTATGAGAAAAAGTAATTGTCCGATGAGACCCGCAAATATTACAAGTTTTTTCCAGTAAACTTTCATTCCATCGTTTCTCTTTTATGCATTCATCGCATACAATTTTTACAGCAACAAAATTTACAATGTGCCATTTTCTTCCTGGAAGGAACATTGGTTCAACATCTTGATTTTGAACAGTTTCAAAATCGAAAATGACATATCTCGTTGGTTTATAAATTTTTGGCTTAAGCTGTTGAATATAGCATCCCCTTTCTTTATCATGAAAACATTTACATAAGAAGCAGTATCTTTCAAGGCATGAATGCGAAGTTCTGCCATTTCTCGTATTTACTTCTATATCGTAAATTTTCCCACAAGCATTACATTTTTTTGAATAAAGACATATTTTGTTTATAAGGTGATAATCATAGCAAGAACTGTTAACAAATGTTTTGCCGCATTGCATACAAAATTTAACAAAATTTGTTGTTTCAGGACAAGGAAAACTTCCTATCTGATATCGTGTGCAGTTGATGCACCTATTTCGACAACTTTTTCTGTGTTTTCTTATACTATGGTAAGGTGTCTCGCATGAAAGACAATAGTTATTTCGCTCAAATAAGGAAGCAATGCTTTTAACTCCATCAAAATGATTATCACTGTGATAAATAATAATTGGAGTAGTGTAAATTTCAGGTCCATATTTAAAACTCGGTTTAAAATGGCCTAGCTGGCTAAAGATGAATAATTTGAAGACGAATTTTTCGCTGTAGATTGCATTTAAATAATCAATAATTTGAGGAGAATAAATTTTTGCATCATAAATTTCTAGCCCTATAGGGATTTTAGTTATACGCATCAATTCTCGGGTGTCGGCAACAAGCTGATCCCTTTGGCCGTGAAGCCCGTGCAAGTAGCGATGAAATTTATATCCAGTCATTTTTTTAGTGACATATACAAAAGATAATTGAATGGCATAAAATAGACAATAAGCGTCTGTATTTTGGACATGTAATAGCGAACGCCTATCTATTCCGTGACGAACATTTGATAATTTTGGTGTTCTTGACCCGCTTAGTGCATTGCTTTTTGAACAGCATACAGTGACTGTGACAGTGAAAGGTTCCCCCCATAATGACCCCTCGCTTGTTTTTGACTGAGCTACCAATAAAAATCTATTTAGAACGCTATCAACGGTATTAGGAGTAATGTTACGAATAGGAGTCCATATATCCGGATCCAAAAGAATAGAGTTAATTGTAACCCCGATTTGATCGGGGTTCAATTTCTTATCTTTGGCATCATTTACAGCCTCATTTATACATTTTTCAAAAATTCCTGCAAGCAGTTCTTCGGGATCCTCGGGCACATCTTTTATGGAAAATTTTGATTTGGATTTTATTAGCTTGAATTTCCCGTTATAAACACCAATAGTACCCATAGAATGTATATACTTATCAAGGGAGAGCTCACCGCTGCCAGTTTGCGTTGGTAACCCTAATATATTTTCAATTAAAAAGCTTCTAGACTTTTTACTAGGCGGCTGGGTTGGATTTCTCATCCTGAGTTGAATGAAAGTTTAAATAAAACTTTTCATTTAAATACCTTTTTATAATTTAAGTATCATCGCCCAAATATACGAATCGAAACTAATAGTAGAATACAGAGATAAGTTATCAAAAATCAAGATTATAATAATAAAATGATGAATGATATTTACATAGATAATCCAAAATAGTCAAATGTCCGTTTATCAAAGCCAACCGTTTCTTTTCTACCATATTAATCTGATTTAAATCGTCACAGTCGATACAACAATTTTTCCTAGCAAATTTTATTCGACAAGAAGTGCAGCGCAGAACATCCGTATATGTTAGACCGGTATCCCTTAAAAAGGGCTCTTTTTCCACTTCAGAAATGTATTTTTTTCCTATTATGCTTTTGCTGGTATAGTCGACAAAAGTATCATCTTGAAAAACTTTCATATTGAAGAGCAAAGCCTTTACTGAATGCATAATATGGAATAAAGAACATTCCTTGCATAGTATTTTTAATAATTTTAAATTTCCAAACTCAGCTAAACTTCTTTTTCTCTCTCTAAAAGAAAGAAAGCGACAATCTGAACAAGACTTTAGACAATCTAAACCTTTACGGTTACATAGTTTACATTCATACGTCCACTTATCACATTCATCTGTATAGCCTGGAGCAAAACAGTGGGTTAACATAATAGAGAAGATTAGGAGGTCCCCCTTTATAGTTCAGAATTGACGGGGTGTGGATAATTTATTGTTTTGGGATAAAACTGGGTAGTTCCCTGAATTTTTTATGTTTTTATATCTCGCTAATAATACGGGGGATAAAAATTTCCCAGGAAAATTTAGCCGCGAATTCATCTTTCCACAAACTTTGATTGTAAATTTTTTTACGATTTTTTATGAATAAATACACTATTTAAATTAATGCCTCTGTACCGTTTAATTAAATGCTGCCATTGTATTGGGTGTATCTTACTTAAAACTCTTTTAGGATTATAAAATAGAGGAAGTACATCAGATTTTGAAGTCTAGGCTGCGAATTTCAGTTTTATAATATGAGGAATATGAGGAGCCGTAATGTTAAACCGTGGATCGAAATCTAGTTTCAAAACGTGGAAAATTCAAAAACAAACTTTATCAACAGTTCATTGCCTATAAGCTAAAATCTGCAATTGATCACGCAGCATTTGGCGGAGTGGAAACTACGACAAATGCTGAACAAGGCGATCTACATATCGGACAGCGCGGTTGAACACTAGTTGCTGTAGCGGAAGTGCCCGCTTCCTGCAACTGCAGGCTAACATCCGAAGCTATATAATCATCTATGCAGCCAGAGCAAAGACAAACATGAGCACAGCATGCTGGCTTTCGAGTGGGCGGTCTGGTACAGCAGACCACACAGTTAGTAGCTCGGACTAAAAAATAGGATTAAGCCTTTTTGAGAGCACTTTTTCAAATCCCTATTCACAATCATTACATTTGCAAATTTACAATTATTTACGTAAAAATAAGGAAAATTTGAAAAAAACAAAGAAATTTGAAAAAAACGACGTGTAAATCCAATCTTAAAGTAGATAGCCGCTCTTGGCTTTACAAGTTAATAGACATCCTTTTCCTCCCTTTTCTACTCACTGATACGTCGAAATTGAATCGTAGCCTGCTCGTTGCTCAAACGAGCCGATGATCGTGTAACGATGACACGTGGCTGTGTTCGTCCCGCAAATGACTGCAGTGACGGTGAGCGACTTCGAGACCTTGAGCCATGACGCTGGCTCACTTTAACAAGTTTTTTGAATACTTTTACCCCCCAGTTTACAAAAATACGTATTTAAATAAATAAAAACTCACTTATTTCCAACCGAAGCAATCTTCTGTTCAATCGTGCCAACTCTCTTTGGTGCGCCAGAATGAAGTCTGTAAGTACCAGGTACCTATCGGTGTGTCGATCAAGCATCGGGGGTCGACTATCGGTTGGCTCCATTTTATATTCTACTAGGACGTGATATTCAAAAATCGATATAAAAAATAGCTTGGTCATTAGTGAAAACCAATTTTAAACTATCTCTATTATCACCTTAATAGTATACCAAGAGATGTTGGGTTCTGATCACCTATGATCAATTGCCTCCAGTTTTTGAAATGGAGTCCTTAAACATGAATTACGAGTCCAGCACGCCCTCGAAAATCGTAGTAAGTTTACTTAATGTACAAAGGGGCCAGCGCTCATTCAAACAAATGGCCTGAACGGCCAGCTCACCCTTTATCATTCGTTAAAATAGTCACCTTACGATGCAAAAACCGAGGGGCCGGTATCTCGTACAAAAGATGTTACGCTCCTGCGGAATCAAAGCTAGAGGCAAGTTGATCAGACGATCGTCCAACGCATCTCTTATCCAAGAAGGGGGAGGTGAGAAGAAAAAGTCAGATGGGAGAAATCGGAGAGGGGGGGAGAGAGTCGAAAAGTAGAATGGTTAGACTGAGGTGTAAGAGAGAGTTCTAGGCTTTATATACTTGCACATACATATCAATGATCACTCCACTTTCCCTCCCCCCCATTCCTCAACACATTATCGAACCCGGGACAGATCGAGCAAAGGTCATGACAACCAACAACCCTGGAGAGCAGCGATCTTGCAAAATTCATTTAATATTGCATCGATGATGAAAAAGAGGTAGTAATAATCAAGGTACCGTATCACATGGCATAAAATAAGCAATGATGCACTGATGGGCACCCCCCCCCGGTAGGAGGCACAAGAAGGAGAAAATTTTCAGTCAACAATTCAACAAATCGAAAATTTATTAGGGTGACGTATTTAGTCGAAAATTTCATTCAAAAATGCAATAAGATGGGTCCCCGTCAAAATTTTTGGGATTTGGGTGAGGGGCTGCCCAACTGTGTTTTAAGCATAATTTTTAAATGTTTAAAAAATTTGCTGAAAAAAGAACCATACTTTTAAAAAAAGGGATGCCAAAAATCAGGCCCCTCAACCCCCCATCCCCCCCCCCTCACTTGGGCCCTCACTTTCGACCCCTCAATTATCGTCGAGCTTTTGTCCGCAATGAGCACAAAATTTTGCTTTCGATCTTCTCTTTTTCTTCGGCTCGTCTCTTAAAAAAACAATAAAGGTTCAAACTCACTCAGAGGTGCAAACTCACTTTTGCTCAGAGGGGCCGGGCTCCGTCATACTAAATTCGTAATCAATTTTTCAAATATCAATTTGATCCATTTTTATTAATTCTTTATTGTATAAATACCGTATTTCCTCTAATCATTCCTCCAGGGCTACCATTTTTCAAATTCCCAGAGGGGGGGGGGAGAAAGCGAAATTTTCAGATTTTTTTTGAATTTTGGACACAAAAGAGAACTTTAACTATTTTTAAGGATGCAATATATTAAGCCACTATTGGAGACAAACACTAAGTCACTAATGGAGAAAATACAGTAATCGAAAAATTGAGTAGTAAAAATTTGTCACTTTTAATTTTTTCGACCAATCTCTAATTATAAAAAGTATACTCAATATTAAAAAAACCAACTTTGGACGCAACGGAGCAGCATGACCAACGACCCCCATCATTCCGCCGCCGACAATGCCTGACTCCGTTCCCGTCGCGTGGACAACTTAATACAGTAATCACTTTACATTTTTTTACAGTTTACACCCACAATTCCATGGAATGCATTGAGACTGCGGAGGGAGAGATACAGTAGGCTGTGCTAATTTATAAAAAATCATTAAATGGAAATTCATATTTTATCACTGTTTCGCTCATATTCCCAAACCAAAACATTTTGTACCTTGATAAAGACTGTTGTGTGTCATCGGTCCAGTCGGGTGGATCAAGTTTGCAAGCGTTGCGAGGTGGAAAAGATTTGCAGAGCCTACATTTTAATCAGAAACCCAACCCAGTCAAAAAAGATTCGTCACTCTAATTTACCTGGAGGGGGTTGGAATGGGTGAGGAAGGTAGGAAGGATGTGGAAGGGGGGGAGGGTGGTAGGAAGGGTGTGGTGGGTTTAGAGCCTGCTGGTCATTGCTCGTGCTGGGAGACTCTTGAGGTTGCTGGTCGCCTTCATCGACGGCATCTGGCGATGGCGAATCAACACTTTGGACGGGAAAAGCCGCAAACACAAACAGAATCACCAACAGAAGTAACCAAAACATGTATTTTTTCGATGGCTTAAGGTAAGGTGGAAGTTTGGTTTCAATTTAAAAGATTTAAAATAAAAACTTTTTTTTCCTAAAAATTCTATCCAAAAAGTGATACAAGCCAAAATTACGCTGACAAAATATTATGAATTGTCCCAAAATCGAGGGAGAAATCGGATCCTTCCCCAGCCCCACTTCTCTCGCTACGCCATTGTCAATTTCATCCAGTCTATCGCCCCAGGTCCTCCCCATAGACCCAATCATCTCTCGTTGCCGTCTCTTCCCCCGACCCCTCCATATGCGGTGGGCCAGAGAGTGTGGTGGATGGGGGCGATCACACGACCTCGAATGCTATGGCAAGGGGGGGGGTCGGCGGAGGGTCCGGCCAAACATTGAAAGTTTATAAATAAATGATTGGATGATGAGGGAGGGGTTCGTTGGCAAAATCGAGGGGGCCGTGACGAATTCGGTGGGTGTAGGGGGGGGGAGAATCGGCGGTGAATTCGGTGGGAAGGGGTGGGTGGGTGTGTGTGGGGGGGGGTGTAGGACGGGTAGAAAAGTCGGCCCCACTCCCCCTCTCCTCCTCAGCTCCATTCTTTCAGCAAAATATTTGTATATATATATCCTTGAAAATCTCACTCAACTATCTAAAAAATTCCAAGTTTTTATTCTCTTGTCAACCTATACCAACCGATTAAGGATTAAGTGAATCTGATGTCTTGAGTATCTGCTCTTAAGGCATTATTTTTACTTAACTCTTAATTTTGGTTGGAGCCACTGAGCCACATCATCTACTTTTCTATTCGAGGCGTTGAACGATCTAATTCTATTTGGAATGGTTCTTAGTACATTGTTTTTTATTGAACCAATGTATATAAAAATCTTTCCGGATAGCGTTAAGTCCAACAAACACTTATTATATATTTTTAATGCTCAACCTTTATTTTAAAAAAATATAATTATTTAGCTAATTACTATTTTAATAAAATGAGAAAAAGAATCGATATATAATGAGAAAGTATGTGGTGAGGGAAAAAAGGGGGAGGGAACACCAAAAGAGCCAATCAATGCATATGGGAAGGAGAGGGGAGGGCGGAGAGGGGGGAAGGAAAGGGGTACTGGGTACGGTAGCTGACTTTAATGTTGGCAAAATAAATCAGCAGAGTCCGGTTTTTAAGGCATATGCCTTTTTCTGTATAAGTCCCACAAAAGAAGCCCAAAAAACATGTTTTCGCATTGTTAATTCTTCATAGGAGTTATTTGTGTATATTTTGATTTTTTGTGTCTAAAAACTCGTTCCCTATCTATTTATGTTACCGTCTTTCGAGAAGTTACAAAAAAATACGGGATTTATCAACAAAAACAGGTTTTTCTAATCTGTTCCGAAATCTCGACCATTTCTTTTTTCACATTCTGAGAAAACTGTAAGTCAAATATCCTGTAAAGATACTATAAATTTCAAGATTTTTAATTAAAAATCAGGTTTCGAAAAACTGAAAAGGATCGAAATTTTGTTTGGGGTGGTGCGAGCTCGTCCACTGATGAGTTTCAGGCCTGTAGCTAGCTCCAAATTTCGGAGGGATGAATTTCGGTTTGGGGGGGGGGAAACAAAGGAAATTTTCGAAAAAAATCGATTCTTAGGGGTGTATTTCTCCATAAAATTTTTAAATTTTGGCATTTCGGGGGGGGGGAATTACCCCCTATCCCCCCCTAGCTACGGGCCTGATGAGTTTACCCGTTCAACCAAAAATGACGAGTTTATCCGTTGGTGATTAAGCCAAGAGTGTCATCCATTAAGCCAAGTGCCGATTTAAGATATTTTTAATTGTTTGATTCATTGCTGATTTACGGGTATTTTTGTACAAAAAAATAATAGACGAAAGCGTCGTTTTCGACTAGCAAGTAAGTGGGCGAAGTCACCAATGGACAAACTCTCCAACAGCGTTTTATTCGAATATCAAAGTAAAGAGCATCGCCAGACGCCAGGCCAGAAGACTCAACTCTCACTAATCCACTCACCCCCATTCATTGCCCAATATCTGAAAACTCAATCTTAGCATAAATAACTCCTCCGATTGCAAAATTTTTGTTTATTTATTCGCAAATAGTTTTAGTGCCGAAGATATAACTTCTGCAAATGCCATTATAAGTTACAGTGCCCTTATTATTTGGCTTTCACCTCCGACTTTTTGTCCATGTCAAATTTCATCACAGAAGGGCTATTTGTGAAGGGGGTCACGTGTGTTCTACCGTTGAATAAAGCGGCAATTTTCTGTCCATGTCCATAAAAATTTTTTGGAACGGGTTATCCAACTATCGTTCTATGCACACAGCGATAGCTATTACCCTATCCTACTCTCCATAAAAAACTACATAAAATTTTATAAATAACCAACATCCGAAAAACACAAAAAACACCCTTTTTGGGCATTTCAAACTTTAATTTGCTTCGTTAAAATTAGCATCCTGTCAAAAAAATCATTTTTTCTGTTGAGAAGTTTCTATATAGTGTTAATTGCATACCAATTTTCGAAAAATCTGAGGATTCCCGCAAAATGCTGACACCTTCTTTTTTTATATTTAGCTAAAAATAATAATTCTCGATCTCATTTTCCAGTTAGAAATACCTTCAAATCGTTCCAAATCGAAAAGATATTGTCATTTTCGGACTCTCCGTAGTCGAAAACCCCAGGAGAATCAAAATTGCTGCAAAAATGGATTTGAAAAATTTGGAAAAATTTAGATGTGGACAAAATCTTGCCGCCAGGAACACATGTGGGGTATAGGGGTTCGCATCACTCAGTAAGGCCTGAATTGAATAAATCATATAAGCAAAAAAATCGTCCACTTTAGCAGAGAGATAATAACAAGTCATCCTCTAAATTGATGCTTTCAATTGATACCGCATTCTTTGGGTAGTTCCATCACTGACTCTTTCAAGTAACCATTTGAAATATGCAAATGCAATCCACCGAATAACGAGACATTCATAATTAAAACTAAATGTTTTTTGCTAAACTCGAAAACTTAGTTTTTTTTAGACTGTAAGAAAGCTCAAAAAAATCGCAGGTTGAATGTACCTATAAATTTTTATAATACAATTAATTTGAAACCTTTTCACTCTTCAATCAACGCTACCCAATGAATCAGGCCCGTAGCTATCCCCAACTTTCGGAGGGGGGAATTTCGGTTTTTTTTTGGGGGGGGGGATCATAGGGAATTTTTGAAAAATTCCGTTCTTAGGGGAGTATTTCTCCCTAAAATTTTTAAATTTTGGCATTTCGGGAGGAAGGGAATTCCCCCCTATCCACCCTAGCTACGGGCCATCGATGAATATACGAATTCACCTAATTCCCGACTCACTCACTATCCTGCAGATTACTGCTTCTTCACTGGCTGTAAATAAATCATCTTCACTTGCTATGTCCGGGCGTTCAGCCAACAGTAGTCAAAAAAAGCATAGCAAAGCCTAAATACAGATCACAAAAAAGAAAATAGGAATGATCGTGATATACGATAATGTTCAAAAAGATTTATGCATAAAATCGTATTTAAAAACATAGCGGAAAAGATGAAATTTAACCAGAAAATCATAACCTCAAGAATCAAGTTTTATATAAAAGAAATCACTCAAAGTATTCTAAAAATAAAAATCAAGTAATTAAGATGTAAAATGTTCAAATTCGAATAAAAATACACCACTAAAATTCAACTAATTTTTTTCTGGTTATGAGATTGACCGAGGAAAGGGGGAGAGTGGTTTGAGATCGGGACTTGAATATGAAGACCCGTAAAAGACGGTTTTTAATCACCAAAAAATAAATGAACTTTCCGAATTTCTTTACTGCTGAAGCCAAATGAATGAAACGATCTGGTAAACAGTGATAAAAGAAGACCATGCTCTATCTGTAAAATAATAAAAAATAATAAACAAATAGTAAGACTTTTTCAAATTCAATTTAATTTTTTAAATAAAAAATCCAAACCTGATGCAGACGCGCAACAGCCAAAAGCAGAACTGTGCAAGAAGCACAAATAAAATACACGCGAGAAGAAATACTTCCAAATTTTCCGAAATCGTCGATTTCAGCGCACCCCAATTAACGAGACGCACTCTGCCGTTGTTGTCATTGCGCGCAGGCAAAACACCGTTCTCCACCACTCCCCCGCCGCACTCAATCACAGCTGCTGCTGGATTAGCCCCTACGATGGTCACCCCAGCCAGAGGCTGTAAAAAGTTCTTTAATATAATTCTAATTTTGGGAATTGCATAAAAAATAAGTTCTTAAAATTTTACCTTGTTCAACTCCTCGTCATTGCGCACTGCGCCATTTTTGCCTGCCTTTCCAGTTAAGCTTTCTTCGTCATCGGTCAAAAATGGATTATTGTAAGACATTTTTTTGTAAATTCAGTTTAAAACTATCTAAACAAAAAGTAATTTAAAATTTAATTCAATTTTACATTTATTACAAAGAATTTATATCTTAAGAGGTAGTACAAAAATGCGTGGCAAATGTTTATTAAGTTATGAAGGTGCTCTATCAGAGAGGGCGGGTGGGTGACTGATTGACTGACCTTAACAAAAAAAGTGAAAAGGGAAGAATGGCTGGAAGAGACAGACAGAAGACAGACACGAACAGAGAGAGAGAGAGAGAGAGAGAGTATCTTTACTTTTTTGCTTATTTCATTTCGCCAGAACATTCTGTTTTTTTGAATTCTTCACTGCCAAATATCATTGCCTTTTTTCAAAATGAATTCCTTAACATTGGGCTAACATTGCTGTAAACTTATCCAAAAATAAAACGAGTTCATTTCTTATTGCCAAAAATCAGTACCTTTTTAAAATCCTTATTGCTAAAAATCATTGCCTTTTTTTCAAGACGAATTCCTTAATATTAGGCTAACATTGCTAAAAATCCTGGAAACTTACTACTAGTGGTCCATCACACGGACTCACAATCCGAGACGTGGGTTCGAATCCCACCGGCGTCACACATATACTCAAGCCGT
>JAQIYK010000010.1:0-32578 GCA_034700465.1 Rotylenchus robustus
GAGGCTCCGGCTCCGACCCCTCTCGAGGCTCCGGCTCCGACCCCTCTTGAGGCTCCGGCTCCGGCTTCGACCCCTCTCGAGGCTCCGGCTCCGTAGCCGGAGCCGGAGCTTTTCCCAGCACTGGTTCCAAAGCAAAAAGTAGTCCACAGCTGATCACTTTATCAATCAATAATTGATTTGATCAGAGCTGGTGTTTGACCCTTCTCACACCTTTAAACAGCTTCAACTCGGGCTTCCTCGCTGCCCTGGTCAGCGGTTCCAGTCTGGGTCAATCGGTGGAATTGGCCAGAAAGTGTGCGAGTGCCAGTCTGCGCAGTGCATTGGTGGTGCCCAAAAGCATTTCCCATTGCATGATAACCGATGGTGACAACCTACCATAATGACAATGTTTTATGGGATATCCCAAATCTCTTTCTCTCTCTTTTTTTTGCAATTCCAAGTTCATAATGTTCTGTTTTGTAAATGATTATTTTTTCCGATCACCCCCACTTTTATTTCCTCCATTGTGTTTGTGTTCCCCTTCCCCAGTTCCTCAATCCTTGCACTTTTCATTTTTTAACTTTATTTTCTCAACACTTCGCTTCATTAATTAATAAAATTAACTGGACAATCCTTCCTTCTTTTATTCCCTTCCCACAATTTACTTAATTTTCCCAATAATAGTTTTCACACACCAATCAATCCCATTCTCCCTTATATAAATTAATAACAAACTCATCCATCAATGGACTAGTTTCTTAGCAAATTTAAATTTTTAAATTTGAAAGAAAAATTAAATCGAGTAAATCAGTTTTCGATTATCGATTTTGCGAATCGGTTTTCAATACAAAAAACTCGATCCAGGGAATGATATAATCCAAAATTTCATAAAAAATCAAATTAAAATATTGTATATTCAGTGTTAAGAAGAATGAGATCATTAGCATTTGTGAAAAACAAATCAGTAAATTTCGTGTAAGGACATTTGCCCCCCGATGACCATAACTTTGTTCAGAATGAAGTTATAAAAGTGAACTTGCTATCAAAAAATAAAGCCAAAATATAAGCTACAATTTGATATAAGAATGGCCAATATTGGTTTATTTTGAAAAAAGTTATACCAGAAAACCCATTTTTGGCCAAAAACTTGGATTTTTAGCCATAACTTTTTTCATTATTAACCAATCTTGGCCATTCTTATATCAAATTATAGCTAATATTTTGCTTTATTTTTTGAGAGCAAGTTCACTTTTCTAACTTCATTCTGAACAGAGTTATGGTCGCCAGTGCGCAAATGTCGGTGTACCGTAAATTTGACCATTTTTGGAATTTAAACAAAAATTGTGGGGGGACAAATGGGGAGGAGGAAGAAAATGGAACAGAGGCCAGCAACAGAGGTCAACTGGATGGGATGGATGGATAGATGGATTGGAGTTTCAATTCTGATTACTTGAGGTCTAGAAAACACCTCTACCATGTGCATTATTCTGGATGAGAACAAACGTGGCGAATGTTGTTAAAAATTGGGTGCTGGATATGGGCGTTAATTAAAAAGTGCAAAACCAAATACCCTAAATTAATTTTCTTTCTAGTTTGTGATAAAAAAAATTGAAAAAAAAAGTTTTGGAATATTTTTCTGTAATTTTTATATTCGATGAAATTTATTAGATTTATTTTTAAAATTAAAAATATTTTTATTAATTTTTTTTAATAATTTAAATTATTAGTTTTAATTTAAGAATTTTTTTTAGTGTTCCAATTTGCAATAAAATATTATCAGATGCATGATGTAAAAAAAATTGGATGGGATTCCCTCAACCCCTGCTGTTATCATGCCATATCAGCAGAATTTAGAAATTCCCCCAATAATTTTCCCATTTTTTCATGTTATCATATCATTCCATCCCTAAACATTCTTCGGGGGAGACCTTGCAACCTTGCATATCAAATTGAGGTCAATCACCAACGGAAAAAATTTGTAAAAATTGTTTTATTTCAATAGAGTAAAAAAAATGAAAGAAAAATTTTCATCAATATTCTCGAATCTTTTAGTATTGGAAATTTTTTTAAAATTCAAACCCCTATTTTTACACCATCTAAAAAATTAAATTTTTAATTTTTTTAAATTAAAAAAAATATATATTGGGCACCTTTGAATTCAGTAAATGCGCTAAATTTTGAAATTTATTAATTATTTATGAGAAGATTTTCCATTTTTTTTGTGCTAAGATTTGTGTTGCAAAAATTTCTGCCCATATAATATGTTAAATATGTTCAAAATTCATACCATAAATATGTTCAAAATTCATAAAAAAAACAAAAAAAATCCAATTCTTAAGGAGGAGTATTATTATTACAATTTATTTAAAATTTGCGTTTCTTTGGCGTGTTTTTTTTTAAATATTTTGATCCAATTATTTGGTGACATAAAAATAATATATTTTAAAATGTATTTTTCAATAATTAAATTTATTTAGTTTAATCTAAAATTTTAAATACATATTTTTATTTTTTATTTTTTCATAATTAAAATTATCAAATTCTACAAAATATAAATCCACCAAGTTAAACTGGTTCTATGTATTTTGGTTATTAAGAGGAGATGCTTTTTCGAGTCGTCCACTTAAAGTTGGCTCCAACTTTTGCGCACTTGACTTTTTGTTTGACCCAATTTATATTATTTAAACGGTCTTTTTAAAAAAATAAAATTGATTTTTAAAATTTTTCAGTTCAGAATTCAGAATAGTTGTTTTATAATTTAGCTTTGAATATTTATTTTATATGATTTTTCATTTACACTTGATTTTTTTCTAATTAATAAATTTTTACATTTTATATATTTTTTTAAACAGATAATTGTTTATTAAAAAAAAATTTCAAAAATTTTTCAAATTCAATTCCTACTCAATGTCATCAAACCATAATGTTTCCACAAATATTCCAATTCAAAATGAAAAGAATGGAATTGTTGAGAGCGGTGACGGCGATGTTGAGAAGAAGCAACAAAATTTTAATGAGCAGAAGTTCAGCAAGTTCAATAAAGAACAACAACATGGTGGACATGGCGGAGGAAAGGGCCTTGGATGGTTCATCACCGCACTGTTCCTGGTCAGTTTTGTAGAAGAGGAAAAATGTAGGCACCGGCAGGACTTGAACCTGCACCTATCCTTTTACGGGGACAGCTCTAACCATTGAGCTATGGTGCACATTACCTCTGAGCTCCCATGGTTCTTTACTCCACTGGTGCCATATTAGGCGTTTTATCATCATCGGAACTGTGCCATCTAAGAGTCGGTTTCCGGTTATTTTCGGGTTTTCTGTTACAATATTTATCACATTTGGATAAATACATTTTTGACTGGCACACCATATAAAACCTTGGTACATACCGGAATACTGTACCCCGAAAAACCCATTTATCGGACTACGGTGCACGTTATCCCAGAGTTCCCATGGTTCTTTACTTTCTTTACTCCCCGCTGTCCGCATTCACTGGGGGCATACTAGGCGCCATTTTATGATGTCGGAGAAAGAAACTGATCGATTTATTATTAAACCAAAAAAATAATTTGAAAAATTTAAAAAATTAATTTAAAAAAATAAAAATTTGTAATGCTGCTAGCAATTTTTAGTCCGTTATTCTAACAATTTTTATTACAAGCGATCCAAAAATATGGTCAGAACTTTTTTATTATATATTTTTTTCATTTAAACATGCAGGGATTATTTTTCGCGGAGTCATTCAAAATTTTATATAATTTAATTTTTTAACCCCATAAAGGTCAGTGATATGGCTGGAGGCGGCCTGGTTGCATTGCCAACCGCGATGATACAGTCAGGTTAGGAGATCATTTTATTGGAAATCAGCGTTTTCCTGGTCCAACTTTTTTCAATCAGTTCTGTTCCTGTTTTGTTCTAAAATCGAGTAACAGAACAGGAACAGAACAGGAACAGATTAAGGTAGAACAGGAAAACGCTGTTGGAAATCAATGCCGCAATGCTTTTCGTGGCTGAAAATTTATCAGAATATTCGTAATCGGAATTGACATAGGGAGCCCGGACCAAACCGGAACCGAGAGTATACTGTACAGCACTGAAACAGATAGAGATCATGGGGCCTTTACATATATAAAAAATGGGGGAAGAAGGTAAGGGATCCGGATAATTTCTGGCTCCCAAAATTAGATTCCCAAGATCAAACACACTGGAAATACCCTAATCCCTAAAATCCTGTTTAGTCCAAAAAACTTTTCTGGAAATACCATAATCCCTAAAATCCTGTTTCATCCAAAAAACTTTTCTGGAAATACCGTAATCCCTAAAATCCAGTTTAGTCCAAAAAACTTTTCCAAGTACGAGCTTGAGTTCTAAATATTATTTTTTTGCAGGCTTCTGGATTGGAATTTCACTTTCAATTTTGATGACCCTTATGTTCATGTATACGTCGCGTATCTTGGTATGTTCACATTTTGATGGTATTTTTTGGTTAAAGATTATCATATTTTGATCTTCATTAAATTTGACAAGATCATACCTTGGATCCTATTGATCCTGTCAAGATCACTTTTTTGGCAAGATTACGATTTGGTCTTTTCAAGTTATCTTGCCAAGATTCTGTTGACACTTTCATTTTTCTTTTCAATCTCAGGGCAAGTGCTGGGTGGTCCTGCTAAGACGATGGCCCGTCTACCGTAATCATTGTCGCCAACCGTATCCCGAAATTGGTGGACGAGCCTGTGGGCCAGTATTAAGGCACGTATAAAATCATTTTCAAAAACATTTTTATAAACATTTTTTTCAAAGTGATTTTTGCCGTAAAACAAAGTAATTCAAATTAAAACATTTTATCATTATCGCATTTCTGCCAGTACTTTTCCCTTTGCCGCACCCCCAAAAAATTACCGTAACCGTATTACGGTATTAACTGTAATTACGGTAATGCGGTTACGGTAATTTTACGGTTACGGTATTTTTTGGGGTGCGGCCAAACGGAAAAGTACATTTCTGCCTACATGTCTCTCTTTTTCAACATTCTTTTTTCTTGCCCATGTAATTAATTTCTATAATATTCACATTTCTACCTACCTGTCTCTCTTTTCAATACTCTTTTTTTCTTGCCTATATACATTCTATAATATTTATAATCTATATTTTAATATTTTATTTTTATAAAAAAATTCCACATTTTCAGTACAGCGGTGGGCACCTGCATCTATCTGAATCAGTTCTGCACCACGGTGGTCTATTTGCTGCTGTCCGCCAAAAACATCCAAGATGCCCTGAAGGCGTTCCTCAACCTGAACATCAGCTTCTGTGTGCTGTTGCTGATACTGGCACTAGTCCTGCTTCCAGTGACCTATTTGAACTCGCCCGTCGATTTTTGGTACAGTTTTGAAAATTTAACACATGTTTTTTACCAGTTTTTAAAAAAACAGAACCTTTAGTCTAACAATTCCCAGGGTGAAAAATAGATCAGCATTATGACGGTAATATTCGACTTGATCTTCCTGCTCAAAAAATGGCTAGACTCTGAAACAATCCAGGATCCCTGGATCTGGGCGAATTTTAAAAAATTTTCAAAAACGAAATTTTCGGATTTTTTCTCGAATTTCGACCCATTTAACCTACAGTCCGTTTTCTAATTTCACATTTTAATATCGACTCATGATGATCTTACATCTTACCCAATTAATGACATCGAGTGTTTTCTCAAATTTTCGATTATTACAGTATATTTTGCTTTTCATCAGGGGCGCCGCTGTGATCGCGGTCGGCACCACTACCATTGCCGTGATCATGATTTGCATTGGCGCCCTGTGGGATTACGGTACATGTGCGGAGCACCGTGCAATGCCCGACTTCCGGGTTACCAATTATTTTCTGGCCCTGGGCACTTTGTTGTTCGCCTACGGTGGCCATCCCGCCTTCCCCACCGTCCAAGTGGACATGCGCAGGCCGGACGACTTCCACAAATCATCATTCCTTGCATTTGGAAGTACAATTTACAATGGAAATTTTAATGGGATACTCTGGAGATTCGGGTCAAAATTTCGAATCAAAAAGATTCAGATCCTATAGTTTAAAGAGAGCTGGATTTTTCGAACAGAAATTCGAACCCAAAACTCAGATCTGATCTGAACCGGAATCCTGCACCTAGAAAAATTTATTTCCAGATTTTCAATTTAAACGCCGGATTTGTAGAATATGTTGTGCAAATACTATCTACAGCTTGGAATAGTATTTTAGCCCATGATATTACTCAAAAAATCGATATTTTGGGTGGAATGTCGCGCAGAATAAAGATGTTGCGCAACATGTTGTGCAACATTTCTTTTCGGCACAACTTTCTAATAAAAAGTCGCATTGAGCAATATATTGGGCGATGGGAATTTTTTTTTGTCAATTTTTGAAATGGCATGGGCCTTTTATCATTTCGATCCAGCTCAGAATGACAAATTTATTAGCTCATTATCGTTTCTGGGCTAGTCCTAACCCTGCGAACTCGTACTGGCCCTAACCCTAACCCTGCGAACTCGTTCTGGGCCAGACCTACGCCGCTAACTCGTACTGGCCCTAACCCTAACCTGCGAACTCGTTCTGGGCCAGCCTTAACCCTGCGAATCTATGTATATCAATTTGTGTTTTCAGTTCTGTTCGCCCTGTACACCCCGGTGTGCATTCTCGGCTTCCTCGCCTATGGCAATGCATTGCGCGAGAGCGTGATCAACTCCCTGCAGCATTTGTGGATTCAGCAAGTAGTCAACCTGATGATCACGCTGCATCTGATCGCCACCATCCTGATCATCAACAACCCGCTGAACCAGAAGATGGAGCAGGTGTTCAGCGTCCCGCATGGTTGGAAAAAAACCAAAAACACAAACTTATTGAGAAATAGAGATTTTTTTTATTGAAATTGAGATTTGGATTGGATTTTTGATTTTATCATTGAAAATTTGGATTTTTATTTACCATTTTTTCGATTTAAAAAGATCGCAGAAAATCTTTTAAATTACGAAATTATCGAATTCAGAATTTGGCTGGAAACGTGTGGTGGTGCGTACCGCCATGATGGCCTCCGCTGTGTTTGTGGCTGAAACTGTGCCCACTTTTGGACCACTGTTGGACCTTGTCGGTAATAAATTCTCGAAAAATAATATTTCGATACAGCTTAGGGTTACGCCGGGTAACCCGTTAACCGAAACCCGCACTTTTTTCAACCCGAACGCGACCCGAGAAATTTTCGGCCAACGCGACCCGAAACCTGACCCGAGATTTTTGTTGACCCGACACAACCCTGATGCAGCTCAACCAGGATGAGAATTGGAAATTAGGTTATAAAAATTAGAGACCGTACTGAATCGATTATTTTACGGTTTTTTTTGAGTTTTTGACCAAAAAACCATCGAACCCCATTGGAATTTTTCGAGTTTTCTTTTTCGAAGTATGATTTTTTCATGTTTTTCCGACCATGTCTTTCTATGTTTTTTATGTCGAATACGAATTTGTTCGAGTTAACCGAACATAATGGAAATGTACCGAAATTTTGGTACTACAACAAAATGTAAATACCAAAATTAAACAGGTGGTTCCGTGCTGATGTTGACCTCGCTGGTGTTCCCCTGCCTGTTCTACCTGTACCTGAACGCGGCAGACCAGAAGGCCATGGAACAACAAGGCCAGTTAGCAGCAGGGCTAGGAACCCAACAAAAGGGCTTGGAGCTGAAGTTAGAGGAGGACAACGAGAAGGCAAACTGGTCAGAGTGAGTTTTTTCGTCCAAATTTTTAATTTGGAAATTGAGTTTTTTTTAAAAAAAATTTTATCATCTATTTTTTCAGTGTGGTGGAACGAACGGACAAATTCACATTGTACTTCTGCATTTTCATTATTGGTAAGCTGTTTCGAAAATGGAAAATAGTTTGAAATCGAAAATAAATCGAAGAGATCGAAGGTCTAACTCGAAATTGGATTTTTTAATTTTTAATTTGACAGAAATAAACGATCTTTAGGGTTTTTTTTTGAAAATTTTCTTGTTTTTTTCGAAATCGAATAAAAACCCAAATTGAAAGTCCCATTTTCGACCCATATAATATATTTATTTTCGAAATTGTTCTGTACTACCCGTATTAAGTGCTTAAACTCTACAACTTCACTCCAAATTCTATATTTTTTGCTCATTTCTAGAAAATTGAATAAAAAAGTGAAACGATTTTTTTATCTCTAAAATTTGGATTTTTTCTCCAAAATGAAAATTTTGAAAATTTTCAAAAATTTTGGAGAAAAAATTTCAAATTTTGGATATTCAAAAATTTTGAAGACAAAAAATCCTCTCGTAAATATTTTTATTTAGGCTTCGGTGTGCTTGGAGGTGGGGCCGCAACTTTTTCGGCCATCCGGGAGCTGTCCTACACGCACTTTGTGCCCCCGTGCTATTTGTCGGTTTTTTTGCAACAAAATGAACCGTCCAAATCCATCGGCCAATTTGGCCACATCAACTGCTGTGGCCCGTACCAAAACATTTCAGTGTTGTCGGATCCAAGCACCTGTTCACCGCCGAACCTCAATTTTTACAATTGAAAATGGTGACGAAAATTTTATATTATACCCTCTAGAAAAAGAGATTTGATATGTCACATGATAAATCTGTACAATTTGAAAATGAAATAAAAATGATGTTAAAAACAAACACTGCAACAACGAAATGTAAAATAACAAAAAAGAAAAATGCCGAAAGTGATAATAAAGATGATAAATGATGAAATACAGCTGTTGCACCCGATTTAGATAATCAACTGATTTGGATACAACCACAGATTTAGATATATCTGATTTAGACAAAATACAACAGCAAGACAGCCAAACATGGTTCAAATGTTGTTTTGACTAAAAAACAATTTATGGGATGGATTTTGTTCAGCTTGTTTTGAACCTGTTAATCATTGACTCACTGTTTTGCCATAAAGACGCTGGCGACCCTTCATAAGTTCTAATTTCATTTCGCCTAAACCTCATTTCGCCTAATTGTCATTTCGCCTAATCTGTATTTCGCCTAATGGGGGGTAGGCGAAATGAAATTAGAACTTGATTAGGCGAAATGACAATTAGGCGAAATGAGGTTTAGGCGAAATGAAATTAGAACTTATGATAGGTTAGCGTCAAAATGGGTTTCTCTTCTGGGAGTAGCCTTCTGCTGTTGGACTTGCTCTGCGTGTTCGCCTTCCTTTTCCTTTCCCTCCAAATTTCCCCTTCCTCCGGATTCGACAATGTTTTGCCACCACAATACTTGGGTGTCCCTGGCTTCAAAGATTGCTTCCTGTCCGAGTCTGTTTTATAATTGTTTTTTTTTTAATATTTTAAGCATAATTTTAGAAATTATGGAACATGGTCAGGGTACTGCTTACCGTCACAAAAACCGCCGCAATGTAACGCGGATTCGTGGGATCAACTGACGGTGAGTGATTTACAGCTAAACCCAAAAATGAATTAAAACATTTGAACATTTACAGAAATTGACAGCAAATGACCTTCCATTACCGTGCAAGAATCCGGGACAACCACCGGGTAATATTTTCTTTTTAGATTGTGTATAATGTAATTAAACTTGATATAGTTAATCCTCCTGTTCCCGAACCTCCTGCACCCGGACCACCTATTCCCGGACCTCCTGCTCCTGGCCCACCAGTTCCTGCGCCAGGACAATGTCCTCCTGGATGCCAGCCTCAATATTCTCCGGGATATCCTCAACAATATCCTCCAGGATATCCCCAGCAATATCCTCCAGGATATCCCCAACAATATCCTCCTGGATATCCCCAGCAATATCCTCCAGGATATCCCCAACAATATCCTCCTGGATATCCTCCATCCATTAGTCGACATTTGCCTCCCGGATATCCATCCCCTTATGGTGATCAACAATATCCTCCGAAAAAGGAACAGTTCTACCGTCCAGTATATCCTGGCATGGAGGGGTGGGAAGTCGAACGTTCGTCCATTCAACAAGATGTAGCTGGGCAACAGAACCCAACCCAAGGAGGTCACTTTCAATAATTGTTTGGTCAAAAAATATTGCATATTTTAGGGCCGGCAATGGGTGCATCTGCTGAAGGGGCCAATCGGAATACAGGCGGTTCCGGAAAATAGTGAAAGGGAGTGAAAAATTTGATTTTTGAATGGAATAAATCAAAATTGGAGATATTATTTGAGCTGCTGAATAAATCTTTTTTGAGATATTTGTGTTTTAAAAACCCAAAATCAAAGTTCTAAAATCTAAATCAAAAGCGGACGAGTATTCTCTTTGTGGGTTGTTAGAGAAGCGTAGACATACTGTAATCGGAGACCAATGTGTTGCTGATTGGGTCTTTTCATAATAAGTTACAGTATACCAACTTAATTTGTGACAAATGTGCTGATTGGTCTTTTTATTTGACTTTTTCAGGAAATGAAAAATTAGTCAAAATAAATTATTTTCCAATTTACTCAAAATCAACTTATTAATTATTTAAAATTCTTTGAATTTTATAATAATTATTTCTTTTCAATTTTTTATTTTTTTAAATATATTATAATATATAGTAATTAGTAACCCATAAGTGAATAATCATCAAAATAATGCTTACCTAAATAGTTTAATTATCGACTTATCTTCCGGCATTTGCCATTGTGCTGTATGCCTTCCAATTTGTTCCCATCAGTTGGTTTTGCACTTCTTTGGCCACCAATCGGATTTTGGGACTCCAATGGGTGTTGGCCGCATAGGCAATAGGCGCAAATGTGATCCCAATGATTTGGGCACTGTTTTCCGCGATCAATGATAAAATCCGCTCGTTCTTCCATAACTGAAACACCTTCAGACACACCTCAACCGCAAATATTTGTTTTTTTTTGCGAATTTTAATACATTTTTTGTCGGGAAATTTTCGGTAAGAATTTCGGATTTGTAACTTCAAAATAATCACTTGGAAATGTTGGCCAGAAATGCATTTGGCGAGTTGTTTGAAGAGTGGTCCAACCAACTCTTTAAAAATATATCTGTCAATGATCCTCAATATAGTCTCTAGCTCCTCCAGAAAAATGACCTAAAAATGAAAAAATAAAATACTTTGTAAGTTCATTTTTCTTCACCCACTTCCTTGGCCCCATTTGCTTTTGGCCAATATTTTAGCATCGATTCGACCGTTGCTTTGGCCAAGAACGGGTCCAATTCGATGAATTGGACAATTCTGTCGATTAACTTAAAAAAGATTGATTTTTCATAAATCCAAAAATAGATTTAAAAAAAAGATAAATTGCTTTGCCTTTTTATGGAATGACTCGAATGTGTGCATTCTGTGCACTGGCAACAACACTTTCAGAAACAGCTGGCGTTCTTCACCTTTTAGAGGCACTTTGAAGCCAGCAATCACACTAAAATTAGAAGGAAATTGTTGAGTATTATTGTGGTCATTCTCTTAATTAATTAATTAATGAAAATTTCGCATTTTTCGTCTAACCAATCACTTTTTAAAAGGTCAAAAAATATTCACCAAACTTAATCAGAAAAAAACCATATCAAAGTTCCGTCTGCTCATGGTGAAAAACGTATCTCTTTCGTTTTTCGTTTTGAGGTTCAGAATTTCCTTTTTATACCTATTGCTCTTAATATGGCACAATTTTTCGTATAATATTTCATACTCCTCCAGCACAGCCAACAGTTCTGCAATTCCGTCGTACTTTTTTGAGATGGTCAACTTTGGTTTGTCTTCCTCGAAAAGTGCCTCCAAAAGGGCAAATGCAATCTTTTTGCGGAGAAAGGGTCGAAGTCGCACGAACTTTGCGTAAATTCGCCTCAACACTCGCTCCAGACACTGTCTCTCCGCGCTCTCCGGACAAACACTCAACAAGTCCACCAATTGGCCCACAAAGTGCTGGTCAACCCAACTTTTTGCTTGCGTAACGCGGAAATCGGGCGACTCCAGCACGACCAGGAACAATTCGTAAACCAACTGAATTTTATGCAAATTATTGCACTTTTTCCTTTTTCCGATGGCAACATACCCTCAGGCACTGCCACTCCTCCGAATTGTTGTCCTCCCCCGTTGTTTGTCCTCCTCCGTTCATCTCCTTCTTGTCCTCCTCCTCCTTCCCCTCCTCCTCCTCATTTTGCTTCTGTTTTCCCTCCGGAAATGTGTCTTCCCCTTCCCCTTCCTCCTTTTCTTTGTCTTCTTCGTCTTTCTCGCAATTTAACTTTGGATGCAAATCCCGGAACAATTTGATGGAAATCAATGCAAAAAGATCGGCATAGATTCCGCTGGTGATGGCACCTTTTGTTGTGGCAAAATATTCAACAAGTTCTTCCAGACAGGCACACATTGCCTTAACAAGTTTTATTAGTCAATCTTTTTTGACTGTTTGCTTATTATTTTGTTCATTTGTTAACCAATCAATTAATTAACTCATTGTAATTAGTTTTTTGTTAATTTAGTTTTACTTAATTAATAGTTAAAAGAATTATTTCTGAATTTGTTAATTAAATGTCTGTAAGATGCTTATTAGTTAATTAATTGTATAATTTTATTTTAAGTAACTAAGTTGACTTATCCAATAGATCATATCTATTATATCATATCTATCTTATCTATTTGCAATTAATTGATCATTAATGATTAATTATTTTGTTTATTTTTTATTTGCTCATATTTATTTCATTTTACCTCCTGATCACTCGCCCATTCATTGTTTGCTTGGTGGTTCAGCAGGAGATCATGAACATCAGAGTGTTGTCGGCAACCTTTGATCTTTCGAATTGCCAAATTATTTTTGACGGCAAATGGGGCATCTTCACAATGGAAATGGACAGGGAATGGGATAGGGATGAGTTTAATAATTAAAATATATATTTTTTATTATTTAACCTTTTATCTTTGGCAACAGTCCAATGTCAATTGGAGACAGAGAATTGTGTTTATTATAGTTATTGTTATCACTATTATTGGGTGCAATACCGTTCATTTTGCATTTGATGACTACGGCGGTAATTGTCCGATTACAAACAGATCACGCGGACCATTTAATCGAAATAATAATTCAAATAATAGCAACACAAACCCCTTAAAAATACTATTTTTAGAGAAAGGGGCAAAAGATCGATTCGAGAAGAGAATAGGGAGAAGCATAAGGAATTGGCTAATTTTGACACATGGCCCCACAGATGCACCCATTCGGGCGATCCAAACAGCTGTTGGGGAAGGTGGTGATCTGCCGATCGGTGAAGCATATTAACACCCAAAGCATTCCGTTCGAAAAAAGTGGCATTCACTTTATTCAATTTATTTAATTACAATTTATAAAAACGAAGGAAAAGGAGCGAACGTGTCGAAAAAATAGCCTTAATTATACTTATATTTTAGATATTATTATATTAATTAATTACATATTATTATTATGCCATTGTATACTTTATACCTAGGTTTAGACCGCGCTGCCTAAGCCTAGGTATTTGGCATTCTGTGCAGCAAAACTCGGCGTTTCAATGAAATAAAATGTTATTTGTCGTTTGTCGCATGTTGCTCGACAAACCCTGTGGTAAATTTCACAGACATTCTTTTTTGCTACCCCGGGGCAGAGCGTAATCAATAGTTAGAAAAATCCAATAGATCCGTTAAATAAGAGGGGGCCGTTTTTCCATAGAAGGCGCTACAAGTGGATTACTGTAATCAGATGCATATAAATGTATATTTAAAATTTAAATAACAATTTAGGTATGATTTTAAAACTTTAATAAGTCTAATTCATTTGTCAATAAAAAGTAATTGATATGATTCAAATTAATTTTTAAGCCCATTTAAGAAATGTTATGTTTTTATAGATATTACAGACTCTCCACCCAATTAGTATATTTTAAGCAATATTTATACAAATATACAATTTAGGCAGATGATCAATGTAATGTATACGGTAGGCAGATGATCAATGATCAGTGTGTTTGTTGTGCTTCAGTCTCCGTTTCTCTTCTTCTCATCACTCAGCATGCTCCGCCACTTTGTTCCGATCCGTCGCATTTCATATAAGTGATGGTGGCATCTCAAAATTATAATTAAATGATTTATTTATTTATTTTTATTACTTTTCGCAATTCCCACTTCGCCCCCTTTCGGTTCCAAATAGTTAAACGCGTCAATGGACAAGTCCACATGGTTTGGTTCACATTCAGAACACTTGTTGTTGGCCGGGACAGTCAAACTTAATTTTCAAAAATGGAAAAAGTGTTTGAATTGAATGTTTGCCTTACGTTTTAGTCAATTTTGACACAAATGCCTTTGCAAGCCGGATCATCCAACAGAGATCGCTTGTCCGGCAAACATGAAGCCACCCATTGGCCATTGGTCTTGAACAATTGACCAGAAATTGCGGCAGACATTTTGGGCTTAAATTGGACAAAGTTTGTTATGATAGTCAACTTTATTCATCAGTTGATTTTGATCTGATGGATTTTTGATTATTACCAGATCAATGTCTAGGCCACAAGCACCACGTCCCCCAGCACCATAAAAAGTGAACTCGCCGCCCGTTATGGGCTTGTTCAGTTTTTCGTTGATCGGGCCATCACCACCCGGCGGAAGGCAAGTGTTAGATTGTCCTGAAATGGACGGGGAAAGAGATTTAAATATTCATTGCATCTGGCATTTGGTCTATTATGGATTCTTCGATAATGGCATTTTTTGCGTTCGAACAAAATGACTACCCCCAGTACCCGACTCAAACTAAATTGACTGACCAGCAGATGATGGGGAGATAGTAGAGCCGGGAGAACAAGTTGTTGCTGGAGAGCTGGGCGTAGTGGGTGAAGTTGGTGTTGTTGGAGTTGTGGGGGTGGATGGAGTTGTTGGGGTGGTTGGTGTTGTCGGAGTTGTGGGAGTCGTTGGCGTAACACCATTTATTTGGTTCAGAATGTTCTGCAGGGCTTGGATAAGTTGCTGGATTGCTGCGATCAGAGCATCATTCTGTCCATTCGCAGGGGACACAACGAGAAGGACGGAGAGAAGGAGAAACAAGGACAACGGAAGGTGCATTTCGCAAAAGACCAATCTGATCTGAATTATCACTTTGGGAAAGATCCAAATTTTTTTGAGTTTTTGGATTTGAATGCAAATACACCGAATGGATATGCCTTATAGCTTAGATTTTGCATTTTAAAAAGAAAAATTATTGCACCTCGCCAAACTATCACAAGCCAATGCCAACTGCTGGGCACAATCCAATGTCATGCCATTGTTTAGTGCATTCTTAACCGCTCATCACATGTAAAATCAACTTATTTCACTATGCTAATGAGAAAATATCATCTGACATAATATTTTACACCCAATGCACTTCCCAACAATGGCTGTAAAATGTAGCAAACATATTTGAAAGATGAAGTAGCAAAATTGGCGAAATGAACTGAAGAAAAGAGTGTATGGAAGAATGGAGGAGGAGGAGAGAAGGGAAGATCGCATGGAAGGAGTTTGATGGTTGGGTTGGGTTAGGTAATATCATGGGGATGGATGTTGGGGTGGGAGGAGGTGATCTATCGAATTAAAGGACAACTCAATGAGATGGCACATGGCTTCAAATGTATCCAATTTTGTATGGTGCACAACATATTGGCAATTATTAAAATTTTTATTTTACGTAAATTTTACTATATGAGATTGGTTAAAAATGTTTAAAAAGTTTAATATTTTTTTATTTTTCTGAATTTCGAAAAAAAAGTATTTGTAAATCGATAAAAAAGGTGTGAACATATTTATTGTTTTACTGTAACTTCACTTTGTTATGGATTTGATTAAAATTGACAACAAATTTGACGACAAAAGTGAGTATCAGTTTCAAAGCAAGCAAAATCAGTGAAAGTGCCAATGTAAGGATGAGAACAGTGAAGAGCATCACATCGAGGGAGTAGTACACAGTCCAGTGCAGTTCATCGTCGGTGGGCATGTTCAGTTCGTTCAGATGCGCAAATTCGGAAGCGAACTGCACCCACCGAACCAGCTTGTCCTTCGGCGAGAAAGGCGACAGTGTGAGCTTCTTCTGGATCAGTTTGGCATTCGATCGGTAGTAATCGGTGTTCAGGACCTTGGATAGATCAGTTCAACAACTATGATATGTTCAACAATCCCCAAATGTCCGGGTGGTTCAGTAGTGTTCGAGCAGTTCAACAACAAACAAATGGCAATCATTACCTTTCTCAATGCGTCAACCAGCATATTCTCCGCCCCATTTTCATCATGCAATTCGCGCACATCTAAATAGATGGCCATGCCCTTGTGTTTCGCCATCACGGTGTTGTACAATTGGTCTCCGAACAATGGGATGGCAACCACCGGTACTCCGGCACGGGCAGCCTCGCTGAGACTGTTCTGGCCACAATGCGAGATGAACGCACGCAATTTGGGATGTCCTGGCAAAATTGAGTCAAATGAAGAAATTGGATTGGATATGTTGTAGAAAAAGAGACTAGATATACAAAAAGAAACTATGGACTTACTGAGAATGGATGTTTGTTGGACCCACTCGAAAGTGTGCACATTTTGGGCAGAAGCAAACAGTGCGGTGTTGTTTTGAATGGACACCGTGTCCATCTTCCAAATGAATTCGTAGTCGGGGAAACGACTGAATGCGCGCAGAAAGGCGCTTCTCATCGGTGCACTCATTTTGGAAGTGTCCGTGACGGAACCGAACGAGATCAGCACGGCGCCACTTTTGGAACGTTTCAAAATTGTTTCAATTCTCTGAAATTCGATTTGTTTAAATTTTTAAACAAAAGGACCTAACTTTGGACTAACCTGATCCAATTTCTCCACCTTTGAGTCTACCAACCCACCAATATGAATGACTTTATTTGAGGTCGGACGAGGGAATTCGAAAAATGGGTTGGAGTTGACGAACACCAACGAGACATTCTTGGCAATCTGTCGCAAGGTGGGAAAATCACGGCCAAATGCACCCCAAATGATCGGTTCCTGAAGATAATTTTGGTTAATTTACACAATAATACGTAATAATTCATTGGTTTATTTACCTCCACTTGATTAATTAAGTCGTTTTGGTGTATCCATTCGTAAAAATTGTTGTAGAAATTTTGAACACGTTCGAAGAATGGCATTAACGGGGCATTCAGTGGGGGCGAACTCAAGCCTTAAATTTTGAAAAATTATTCAGGTAAATTTAATAAAAATGAAAAAACTGACATGGTACATAACTGCTGAAGGCGGGGATGCCAAAGTAGGAGGCAGTCATTTGGAAGAGTGGGACTGCCAGGGCACCCACCTTGGTGCGTACCCCAATCCGATGGAACAGTGCCATGCCACAGTGGTCGTAGTGTTCCGCAATGCCGACATCGTACTGCTCGGCCGCCAACTGTTCCAACAGAACCGAATTTTGGACCATTTCTAAGAGTTGAAGAAGTATTTAGCAGTTAATTTTATATTAAACTGGAAATGTATCAATCACTAACTCACCTTTGCATATGTTGCTGAATATCTGGATGAACCCATTGAAGCTGTCATCCAACGCAAGTAGTAAAGGAAAACCATTGCCACTAAATGGGTTTTGAATGGGCTTGAACAGATTCAAGTCCAAGTCCTTCAGTTCGGTGAAGCGCGGCTTGACAATGATCACTTTGTGCGCTAACTTTGACTCATTTTTGTTCCCAATCAAAGGTTCGTACACAAATTTAAGAAGATGCTAAAGGTGGTTGAAATTAGTGATTAACAAAATAAGACAATGTATTAGAGACCAGACAGAAAGGTCGGTTGGTTTTTTCGAGTCCAAAATTCGAAAAACACTAAAACTCGAAAAACATTCGAAAAATTCCAAAAGGGTTCGGTCCGTTTTTTCGAGTCAAAAACTCGGGAAAAACAGATCAAAAACTTAAAAAAATCCCGGTCTCTATAATCTATGCCTATGCAATATCCTTCCATCCCATTCCCCACCACACCAACCACTTCATGGCCTGCCTCGACCAAAGTGTCCGCAACTTTGCCCAAAAAGTGCATATGACTCCAGGCATTCAGTGGGGAATAGACCAACACCTTCAGCTTCCTTGGGGACACTTCTTCCGCCGGAAGTCCCAAAAGATACATTGAAGACAAAAGGACAAAAATCCAAAGACATTTTAGGGACATATTGGGGAAAGAAATTGGGAAGAAATGAGAGTTGAATTTCAAAATCGGAAAAAGGGAAAGATAGCGAAAAGTGTCGGTAGGGATGGATAAAGACTGTTTAAATAGTATTTAATTTAAGGACATCGGGTGTGGTGATATTTTATCGGAGGAGTTGGGAAGAAGGGCAGGAGACTGGACGTAGTTAGGTGTTAATTATCAAAGATAACATTGAGAATTTTTGGAACTACGAAACAGAAAGGGTATGGAACTACGAAAATAAAACAAAAAAGCCAGAATGCGATTTAAAAAAACCCATTTTTTAAAACGAATGTTTATTTTTCATATTTTATTTTTTATAACAAATTTCATCATCTGACTGAGACATCACATTTATAATATTTTTTCATTAAATTGAGCAAAAACAAAAATGAATAAAACAACTTATTTTTATGTCATATGTAGAAATAATTTTAATATAAGTAAATTTTTCCTTTTTGGCGTCTGTCAAATAAAAAATCAATTCTTGTTAAATATCATCCACCATACTCGATAACCTGATAATTTAACTGGGTTGATAAAATTAAAAATTGCAATACAATTGATGCCGTAATCAAAATATGCATTGATTGATAAATGATAAGAAAAAAGATGTGTTTCTTTTTCTTCACGCGACCGAATTGACAGCCGCCCCAGTTGGTCGACGTAGGGCACGGATGAACTGTGGGCATTGAAAATAAATGAATATAATAATAATAATAATAAATAAACAATTACACATTAAAAACATGAATTAATAAATACATATACTAATTAATCTTTAATTAAGTGATTACTTGTCGCGAACAAAGTGCCCCCAATGTCGGCGCATTCTCCGATCCGTTGGTGCTCCAGTTCGACACCGATGATGCCCTCCGCGATTCGCGTGTCTGTCCTCCTCCGTTTTGGGTTTGTCGACCACTGTTTGATCGCTTTCGCTCTGTCCATGTTCGCATTGTGACCACCATCGAGTCACGGTGTCTCTTGCGTCGGTGCAGCGAATGTCGCAATGGAACGCGATACCAGGGACAGAGCACGGCACACAGCAGGCCGAAGCTAACGCACAGATAGTAACGCAGCTGCAAATAAAGAATTTGTTCAATTGTATTGTTTGGATTTTGGATTTAATTTTTATCTTAATATATTAAATATCTACCTATCCTATATCAAATTAAAAAGATAAACATTTCGGTACATTCCAACTGCCTAATTACCGTACCCCCTCCACCGATCCTCTCCCCCCCCTTCCCAATACATTTTGCTCACTCGTCTTCGGATGATCGGAGTGCGGACGGCGACTAGCACGGGGTTGAACAACGGGTCGATGAAGGCGGCGATGCGAGTCAGCTGATACACCGAAGCCCACCAGGCAACATCGCGTCGGTCGCTGACCACCATAACGTACATTTCGATGAAACTTTGAGACAGAAACGACAGGAAAAAGGCGGTCAGCGACAGGACGAGTGTCTGGAACAGAGTCTCCCGACGACGAAAAGGACTCGAATCGCTACAGTATACGTATTTGAGGATTAAATGATACATTTCGACTACAGTATATTTTTCGAATGGACATTGCATTTATTACCGTCGCTTGCGTTGCCCGCTACCCGCGCTACCTCCTGCCCCTCCGTTGCTGATACTGCTCGCTGTTGTTGCATTTCCGTTCAGAAAATGGTGTTGCTGTTGAACCCGACGATGGCAATAGACGGTTACGATGAAGATCACTAGCGAAATAGACAGCAACACCACCGTGAACAGAGTGTGCCCTCTGAGCAAAAAGTGCCCCAACTCCTTGAACACGCCCAACCGATCACAGCGCTCTCCAATCTTATTGAACGCAGAGTACGATTCACTTCTACAAAAATTTAAAATTTATTATTTAATTTTTTTGTAGGAAGAGAAGACCTCGGTGCTTTGTCCAAACCAAATTTCAAGTCATAATTAACTATAAAAAATTGGATTTTACTATAAAAATAACTATAATTTTTTTGGGTTTTCATCAAGTTTTAAGTAAAGTAATACAACCTGCTGCACATCAATTGGCCAGCATTTCCGGCCAACACTGTGAACAGTTCGTCCAGCTCTGAAATGGCGAAGTATTGGAGGGCGGAGAAGAGGAAGTGGCTGACGATCAGAAACAGCCAAACACCGCCGAACACACTGACCACCGTCCGACGCGACAGTCGAATGCCTTTTCCGCTCATTGAACTAAACAAATACCACCGTACATTCTTAAAATTTATCCAATTTTATTTTATTTATCAGACTAATAATATATTTTTATAGACTAATAATAAATAGGGTTTTAATTTGAAATTCACTAACCGATTGATGACCACCAAGACGAGAACGAGCAAATTGGTCAGTCCGAGCAGTGACCCATTTTGGGCCAACGAGAGAAGCGTTTCCTGGATCAGATTCTTCAGGAACTCGGATGGTTTGTACAAATGGATTTGGAGAGTTTCAGCGGTGAACAATTCCGGTGTAGTCGGGTCTTCTTCCTGTTTGGCCAATGTAGATCCTCCGCCGGTCTGTTGTTCGACCTTTCAAAACAAGTTGTATTAAAATATTATTTGAAAATATTTAATATTATTTGAATATTAATTGATCAGTAGTTCACATCTTGAGTAGAGTTTGGCTGGGCATATTTGGTGTCCGATACGATGTCCGAGTACAGACACATAAATGAAGACTAAATTGAGATTGGATTTAGTATATATCCAGTTGAATAATGGAAAATACCACAAAGAGCACATTGGAAAAGAGTATGTTGAAGATGAACAGAATGGTGACGGTGGACAGATGATGTCTGGTCTGGTGCAACAGTACCGACAGAATGGTGGTATTCACGCAAATGCCGCACAGAAGCGCAATCTCGAAGCCCAAGCCGAGCCTGGCCCAGGTAGCCAACGTTGAGAATTGCCTGAAAAAGGAAGATATCATACCGTACCAAATCTACTATAGTTGTTGGGTACGGTGCTCGCTCACTTGACACTTTCCTCGGTCAACAGTCCCTCCGGCACTTCGATTTGCTCTTTCAGCTTTTCCTCGGTGCACTTCTCCTTCAGATCCTTCAACTCCTCCTCACTCAACTCCGATCTCCCGGCACTCCACATCGCTGTCATGTTATTGTCACCGTTCTCATCATTTTGTTGCTGTTCCTCGGCAAGTACATCAGTACCATTGTTTGCCGATGGATCACTGTCCTCTTGGAATTGTTCGTTTGCCTGGTACAGCTTGCACCTGAACAGTTCACAAGGCATGTTTAACTCACTTTTCAACTCTCACAGCATACAAATAAACTAATAAGAGTTACAGTAACCACCCACCGATAAACCATTTTCACTTTTGGGCTCAACCAAATAGCAGCCAAAGGGAAATGTTGCAGCAAAAGACGTGTCTTCAGCACCAAATGGGGCAGGGAACTCTTTGTCTTGATCAACTTCTTCACGTGGCTACTGAAATGGCACAATATTGAGAATATACCCCGAACTTTGCCAAATTGAGATGATTGCCTCATCATGTTGATGAACATCGTGTCATCGGACAGTGCCTGTCCCATTCCAACCCCCAAAGGTCGATTCGTCTCAATGAATTCGCCAAATGTGTAGCGGGGGATGCCCTCGCAAGTATGGGAAAAGCGAGTGAAAAAGGACGGGACTCCAAGCAGCATTGACTTCACATCTGCTTCTTGGCCAATACAACGCTAAAAAGAAAGTAATTAAAAATATTAACAAATAAATCTGACCTTTTGGAACTCCTTCAGCTCGCTCTCTTCAATACTCTCCGGCACATGACACCGTTTGTACAAGTCCAATTCCAGTTGCACCACCCGATTACAAATTTCTCTGCGCTCGACGTTGTGCTTCTCATAAATAATCTGTGAAAGAATTGTTATTTGTTGTAAATATTAAAATAGAAACACCTTGAAGACATCTGCATAGTCGGACAATTGGTATCTGCAAATAGACTCACACTCAAAGTCCAACTAATTGTTGGGAATGTAAGGATTCGAATTTGGAACCGAATAGTTTGAAAATTGGGGATTTGGAGACAGAGTTCATTTCCAATTGTCTAAACAAAACCCATGCTCACTTGCCAATGTTGTCAGTCCTCCGACAAACCTAAACAAAAAAAGAATAATCAAATTCAAAAGCTGAAAGTATCAAAATGAGACCATTGAGAAGGCGGCGCGCAGCAAGTCCAACTGGAAGTCGAGGTGGTAGTTGGCATCCCTCGGTCGCGCTTTGGTCAAACTCTTTTGGATTTTGCAGAAGCTCATCGACTGCATTAGCCACACCAAGCCAAAATAAATTCGGGACTTGAGCGCCCTGGGGAACTCGTCGTTGCACATAATGTGGTGTCGAATCATGCTGTTCAGCTGAATGTTGAGTGAGTAAATTGGCGCAGAGTGAATATTTAATTAATTTGGAATAATTTTCCAATTTTAATTATTTTTTGGTACCACTGGAGCGTCTCTGCGCATAATCATTTGGTTGGTGTTGTCGGTGCACAGAATGCGCAGTTTCTGGTGGTCGTTGAACGGCGCCACCCATTGGTCCGTGTTGAACAAATCGCCATTCACAAATCCGATGAGCAAAGGGAAAAGAAGGAGGAGAAGGTAATGGACAACACCCATTTCGGAAGGAATGTCCACGCAGAGATAGGTATTTGAATAATTAGGTGCTTTTTATTTAAAAAATAACGAATAAATTTTAGTGTTAACAGTATTATAAGAAGAAGAATGGGTAAAAAGTGCAGAACAATTGGGCTGACTGACAAAGAGCGGTGCCTGTGGATGGAAAATTAAAATTGGATCTTTGTCCTAATTTTATTAGTCGGTGCAACGGTAGCGGGGTGATTAATGGATGAAGCGGATAACAGACAAACATCCCACTTACAGCAGCACAGTTCGCGCAACAAACTGTGTCCCTTTCTCAAAATCAAAGAACAAAAACAGAAAAGAAACCCCAACGGATAATGATGTTATAAGTAGGGTTGATCCCCGTCCCCGAATCCAGGTTTTTCGGAATAAGGGGCCCCGGGTTTTTAGGTGGCTGGGCCTGGGTCGGGGTTCAACTACTCGTCGGTGTGTCCGGGGGGATTTGGAGGGGGGTTTTGCCCAAAAAACCCGGGGACGGGCGGTACAACCCGAGGTGTGGCCGGTCGAGATGTGGCGAGCCGACGTGCGGCGGGAAATTGTTTTTTGAGATTAGTAATTTTAAAATATTTATCAAAAGAAGGTTATTAAATGTAGGAAAAGATTTTTAAAAAATCAACTAATTTCATTCATTTTTGTATATAATAATATATAATAATTTTATATATAATTTTGTTTTTGGGTATTAATGGATTACTGTGTCCTGATTTGTAAATTATGATAAAATTGTATTTTTATTTTAAAAAATTTGATTTCATTCATCTTTTGTTCGGATATGGAATTTTTCGTAGAAACAATCTCGCCACATCTCGGGCTGTTTCGGACTGTTGTGATCGCAACATCAGCAGATCAATTTTGGACCAAATATAAGCAGCAGAGGAGAACAAATGGTTAGAAAATGCTAAGGAGGACACTTCACATTTAGCCCTTTGGAACATATTTTCTGATTGTTTGGCCATAAAATGTGATGGACAGACAAAGGAAAGGAAAGGGCGTATTCAATTGAAGATTGTGAGCCGATTAATCGTTTCAAAGGAAGGAAGGCCGATTGTGGGTTATAGTGCATCTGTTGGAATTTGGAATAGAAAGGTGTTGGGGGGGGGGAGTGAAGGACAGTTTGGCAAATAAGAAAAAAATGGAGGCGGGGGAGAAAAGATAAAAAAGAGAAGGAAAGTGTTGCGAAGACAGACAGAGGAAAGTAAGTGGCGGACGAAATAGCCTTAGAAAGCGAGAGAAAAGGGACAGAAAGAAAAGGTACAACGGTTTTCTAAAGCTTATCGAAGTTGTGTTAAAAGATGGCTATAATTGCCCATAAGTATGTGACGACATCCTAACTGATGAGAAGTTACGGTAGAGGATACGCCCTATAAAATGGCCCAAAAGTTACGGGTTACGGTAATGCCAAAGTCCCCCGTCCGAGGTTGCGAAATATACAATATTTGGCAAAAAGGTTAGCCCCAAATCGCCAACATTACGGTAGCAATACTTTCAAAGAAAGATATAACTTCATAGGATTCCCAGTATTTTTCTTGGAATTTGTATTCCCCAGTCTGTTCTCGTCTGGTTCCACTGATGAGGATATCAAGCTTAGTTGCGGGGTGGGAGTTGGGGTGGAGTTTGTGGAGGTGGAGTTGTACAGCAGGTGGAGTTGTGGTGGTTGTGATGTTGTAATGGACCCAACTTTGTTCGTCCATTTCCTTCGTTCGTTCATTTTGTTCATTTCCTTTTTGCCCAATGACTGAATGAATGGATGGATGGGAATAGATGGGGCTGTGTGGCGATTAGTGGACGAGGAGGAGGAGGAGGACGAGCTGGTCGGTTGGTTGATGAACGATGGGATGGAGGAAGAGGGCAGAGGAGGAGAGAGCACAGAAAAGCGAGAGAAACAGACAGGCGAGAGGAACAGAAGAGAGACAAGTACAAATCGCGGAGGAGAGGAGGAGGAAGAGAAAAAAGAGACAGATAATGGTAGCGAGATCGCGGGACGGACGGAAACGACGACGTCGAGGTGGAAGAGGGAAGAGGAGGACAAATATGGGCTTGAGGGGAAGGGACTGGGCCAGTCAGCCAGAGATGAGATCAGATACACAATGAAATGGAGAGAGTGCGAGAGAAGCAGAGAAAAGATGGACGAGACGGGATGGATGGGATGTAATCGTAGTAACAAATTCCGTCCATTCATTTGTCCCAAACGGGGAGACGACACACAGACAGATAGTTAGTCGCGAGCGAAGTGGGGGAATGGGGGAAGGGGAAGAGGGAGGTGGAGGTGATCATTATGGAAAGTGTGTGTTGAATGGGGCAACGGGACGGGGAAGGGGGAGGAGGAGGGGAAGCTGTACAATCGAAATGCAATCCTTCCCCCCCTGCCGGGAAGGAGTGGGAAAAGAGCTGTATGGGGAGGAGGAGACGAGATTGGCTGGTTGGGATTTGGATGGTTGGATTTGTGCACAGTACAAACTGTTGACTGTGAGCTTTGCCGATTGGGAACACAGCTGTGGTGGGTGTGAGAAAGTAGTGTGGGTGAAAATGAAGGAGAAAGTTGGGCTTAGTTTATCTGCTGATCGGACTGTACACTTTTCTTGGGAAAAGACGGATGGAAGCTTGAGAGATCCATTTTTGTGATCAGATTAGATTTGGGTTGATCTTTGAGTTTTGCTCAACAGTACTTTGATGCCCTCAGGCAATGTTTTCTAATGTAAGTAATTTTAGGTAGTTTTTTTAAACTCACCGCTTTCCGAGACTGCTCCAGTCCCCCTCCTCCTCCTCCAGCTCGTCCTGCTCCTTCTCCGTTCTGGCCAATTGGTTCGCTCCACACTTCGGTGACCATTTGTGCTCTCAGCGCACTCCCCCCGCATTGGTTGTTGTTGTTGTTGTTGTTGTTCATCTGCTGTTGGTACTGGCACATGCCCGACTTGTTGGACTCCATCGTCCCGAACTTGTTGTCATTGTTGTTGTCCAACCCTCCCGCACCAGCATTGAACACTTGCAGCAACTGCAAGTCGTCCTCCGTCGCATTCAGTGAACTCCTTCAAAATGAGCACACTCGATACATCATATATTGTAAATCATCACTAGAGACCACCACAAAAAGATATATCACTGAGATTTTTAGGCACAAAAAGGCCCAAAAAAGCAAAATAGGCAAATAAGTCAAAAAACGTAAAATAGACCAAATATAGGCATGAAAACCCCCGAAATATCAAGAATTATAATCTGAAACCATGTTTTTTGGGCTTCTTTTGGTGTGACCTATCAGGACGGATCTAGGATTTTGCCTTGGGGGGGGGGCATCCAGGCATCCACCCTACCTCTTCAAAAAATTCTCCCGAAACGGTGCCCATTCCGCCCCCATTCTCCTTCGGCGCGGCGATTTTTTTTACCAATATACTAATGTTCCAACAAGAAAATCGTGTTTTTGGTTAACATATAATGACAACTTGTATAAATTAAGGGTCCGGGAGTGCCGGTAAATTTTTTTGAAAATCTACGCACTTTTTTGTTAAGAAAATCGAATTGTTTTTCTCTAGAAAAATTCCCCCTTTTCCCGCCTTCGGCGGGAATTTTTTTTTAAATTTTTTCGTTTTTGGGGTGGGGACACGTGCCCCGTGTGCCCCCCTGTATCCGTCCCTGTGATCTATACGTAGGAAAAAGGCATATGCTTAAAAATTTGGTCTTTAATCATCATTTTGCAACCTTTGCCTTCCTCCCAATGTGTCCCCTGCGGTGCCCATTCCGCCCCCATTCTCCACCATTGTCGGCCCAAACAGCACACATTGCTCCAACACCGGCATTTGGCCATCAATGCCCAGCTGTTGGGCCGGAACTTGGCGAAGGAGCTGAAGAGTACGGTAGTGATTGTAGTACGGTATACGAACAAACAACTGCTTACGGTAATGATGCCATTGCGACAATGTGCCAGTTGGAAGCCCTGGTTTAGACGAAGCCTAGAAAGGGGATTAACGTTAAATTATGCCAAGTTTAGAACAAATAGCAAATAACCCAATTTTAGGTAATTTTTTGACTTTTTTTTTGTAATTTTTGAACATTTTTTGACTTTTTTGAGTGTGTTATCTCCAATTTTTGGGTGTCCCCAAAGACTTACCGGAGCAATGTCTGCAAGATGAACTCGAGAGCGGACAAGGCGGGCACCGCGTTGCGCAGGAACACGCCTCGAAATCGCCACACCTGTCGACGACAGGCCATGAAACGCGCGACCGCGTTGTGCAACACCATGGCGCGCCGCTCGGCCGCACTGTCCGTTTGCTCAAGGCGTACAATGCGCGAAAGATCGCGAGGCAACGACCGGTAACGGATCAGCACTCGCTCAAAGGGCTTTTGCACGATGCACATTGAGGGCACCTCCTGGTTGAACAAAAATATCAAGCTCAGGGGGACAAGGATTGCTTTAAGTTTAAGCTAGAGTTAATCTCCATCCCCAAAAAAACATTTGTTCGGGTTCATGGATTTCTGGGGAAATAGAATGGGATTCGGACCTTCCCTTACTCCGCCGAGCACAGGTAGTCTGGTGCAGACCACCAGATCAAGCTCAACTAGCTAATTAGTTAGATATTGACTATTGTACCACTGTCCGGATCAGCACTAATCTGCTGGCACTGTCCCTGCTGTTGCTGTTCACTTCCTCCGCCGGTGTTGATACTTGTACAGCGTGGACAAAGACTTCACGAACAATGCGCAGTCGGCTCAGACTGTCCGAGAATTGGTGCAGAATCTGTGTATGGAAGATGAATGCGAATCTGATCTGAGAAAAATGGACATCCTACAGGACTAATCCGGACCACAAATTCAAAAAAATCGAGCCAAATGATTGGGTAGCCAAAAATCCATCTGAAAGAATTAGAAAAATTCAGCTAGCAAAAATTTCTGAAGAAGCATCGTCCTACAGAGTTGACCCTGTAGAAGATGAGCAGGATTTTTCGATTTTCTGGATTTTTGTACTCTCCGAATTTTGAAAATCCATGTCCAACCCCATGCCCACCTACCTACCTCGTCTCTCATTTGGCCCGAAACACCGCCGGGAAAGGAGAGGCGGGCGAGCACGCAGGGCAACTCGATGGATGTGCGGAGCAGGCAAAAGTGGTCCGGGGGCACACCGCCCATGCCCTTTTTGGTCGGACTAAAGTTGGGGTGGATTTGTATGGTCACATCAAACAGAATCCAAATATCAAATGGGATGAAATAGAAAAGTCGACTCGGAAATCCAAAATAACATTTATTGATAATATCAACCGAGTAGATTACTTTTACTGTCAGATTCCTAAGAAATACTCAATTTGGGGATATATATTATTATTATTATTATGATCAAAAGGGTGTTTGTTTTTGATTCATCGGACTTGGCCAATGTTTTTGATTCATCGGACTTGGCCAATGTTTTTGCTTCATCGGACTTGGCCAATGTTTTTGATTTACCGGACTTGGCCAATGTTTTTGATTCATCGGACTTGGCCAATGTTTTTTTTGATTCATCGGACTTGGCCAATGTTTTTGATTCATCGGACTTGGCCAATGTTTTGTGCCCAAAGTGTCGCGCACCTGTCCGCCCCGCTGCCGTCGTGCAGCAGACACACATAGGCTTGATCTCGAACCAGCGCGAAGCTTGCCCACCGCTTCAGGTGGGCGTGCAACTCGTTGAATGCCATCTCGGCGGACACGTGCCCGAAACGGCCCTTGCTTTGGGGCGTGAATATGCGGTCCGGCAGCGGATGGTCGTGCGCGAGTACAAGTCGCACCTGAAGTGGAAATTTCGAAAAAATAAATTTAAAAAATAATTATACCGTATGGGTATGCATCCAACGTTGCCTAAGCGTAAATTTCAAAAAAAAATGTTGAAAATTTCGGCAAAACTAACCAAATGTTCTCATCAATACTTGACAATGGTTGCCAGTAGGAAATGAACTTGGACTTGCTTAGGGACCTAAACAAAATGACAACAACATTTTACCCAATTCTGGCCCAAAACCAAGTACTCGTAACGCTCCGCTAACACAACGCGTTGTGTGGCGCGCTTAAACTCGAACAGTGCGGCGGAACGGTCAACTTCTTTCGGCACATCCCAATAGGCAGCATCGGAGTTGAAGGAGTTCAGATGCAGAAGCAGCGCATCTGCCTCGCTCAAGCTGTACTTTTAAGGTTTAGATCTCAATTTTCCAAAATCCAAACATTTTTGATGCCAAACCTGACAAGGGCGGATCGGAGAGAGCTCGGATCCTGGCGCTCGCCGAGCAGATTGGCCACCGAACAGTGCAGCTGTGCCTCGATGAACACGTCCACGTGGAGCTTACATCTGCAGAATTAGGATTAGAATTACTATTCTTTTACCCAAATTTTTATTGGAATTTACTTCCGCTGTCCAACTCCAATAATTGAACCCGCCGAAGATGTTGTTGATCCGGACAGGGAAGGTCCCCGAGGCTTCGGCGCACAAATGTTGTAGTCAATGCTGACCAATGGACGCCATGCCAGCACCAGCCGGATCAACAACATTGTGGACCCTCCAGGTATCTCTGCCGAGTGCTGATGGTGATCAACAACAGCACCTCCGGCAAGATGAGCAGGAAGTTCGTCCAGCTGGCGGATGGTGTAGCCCTCGCGCAGACGAACCGCCAACAAGTTGACCAGGCTGGTGTCGTAGACACGAGAAAGGCGCTTGGTTCGGATGTGACTAAAATTGAAAGTACTTCTTGAAAATGATGGGATATTATCGTCCCCAACCTCTGACCTCTTTTTAAAAAGTAAGGATTTGATAGGAGTCCTAGGATCCGATAAGATTTCAAGCCTTAGTGATTGCCTTTTTTGGCTGGAAAAAGATAAAGTTGCCTCAACTTGGGGACGTGGATCATTGGCACTATTTTTAATAGATCAAACTTTGCGCGGAACTCTCCGCTAAGCGGCGGTGATGGACTTTTAGCGTTTCCTGCCGCGGTGCCAGTGCTCTGCTGATGTCCTCCTCCACCTCCGACTCCCTTCCGGAAGCTCCAGCCCAACAGTGCCCTTTGGATAGGCTCCAACGGGTCATCCTTGACAGGCCCAAGCTGGTCCTCGTAGAGAAAAATGCCAAGCGTGGCGGAGGCAATGAATTGGAATAGTTCGGGGAAGCCGACGTGGCCAAGCACGGGACCGCGCAGGGAGGCCGGACGGAGCTGTTCGGAACGAAGTTGATTATTTTGGTTTAAAAATCAAAACTCAAACCTGAATAAAAGAGCAGGAGACGGCGTGCAGTCGGAGCTGGGCAAGTGCGCCCTGCAGGGCTTGCTGGTCAAACACACCGCAGACCCCGTCGGTGACCACCACTGCGCAGGGATAAGATACGGTATTTGTCATACTGTATGTTGGGTTATACGTTAATTTATATACGCACAAGATGAGGCATACTGTACCGATATTATTATAGTAAAGATACTATACCAATGTTGGCCAGACTACGGGCCTGCATGGTCTGCACTGCGAGCAGTCCCATGCGTAGCATGAAGATCAGAGCCCAATCCGATTGGATAAAACCTCGGTCAGAGCCAACTGATGAAGACAAAATTGGCTCGGTGCCAGTTCCAATGGATCTGAAAGACACCGGCGGCTCTTCCTGCTGCACTTTCATGCCGCTTCCTAGGGCGTTGGCGCGTCTTCGGGAGCGCCGCCTCTCGACACTCCACTCGCGCATGTGCGGCTGGGCGAACAAAATCAGCGAGTCAACAAACTGCTTGAGACGGGCGAGCAAATGCGCGATCAGCGCATCTAGAGACACATCCCGCAAGAGCACCCCGTGGAGCAGTACCTGAACCAACAGGAGTTAGCTAGCATTGCCAATCTGGACAGGAAGCCCAACTGACACTGTCCTCAGGAAAGCAAAGAAACGGACTGAACGCGCAGAACGAGAGCCAAATAGTTGGGCGAGGTGCCGGGTGTGCGCCGGGGATGTTCAGCTATAATGAATGGTTGACATACATTTCAGTTCTGCTAATTTGGCCCAAAACAAACCTGTTTGGCCAAACTCCGAACACATTTGACCACCGAGTCGATAAGCCGCGTGTACAGCACACAGCCGAGGTCATCCTGAACGGGAATACAAAAAGATGAGTTTGAATAAAAGTTGGGAAAAACTGACAATGACGAAACAGGACGGACTCAGATCTATCACGAACACGACCCGGTAGGAGTCGGCCAGAAAGGTGGTCACCGTGTTCGGACCGACTCGAAGACGTTCTTCCTTGGCCGGCTGTTGCTGGTCTTTAGAGAGGAGACCACACACGGAGATGCCCTAGTTGGGCAAGTTCGAATTTTTTATATATATTTTTAAATTTTAAACCTTCCATCGGCCTCCGGTGCCTTTCCGAACTCGGGAATGATGTTGATTATTGTGGGTGTATTGTTCCACCCCCACCGCAGTGCCCAAATGTTCCAACAGCCATTCGGCACGCACTGTTCTAAAAACAGACCAGGGATTTAGGGATTGTCAAACATGCCCTGAAGCTATGTACCTCTTAGGAAGCCTTTTTTGAGTTCATAACTAATCTTTTATGATGTGTTCTAAGTTTTAGTAATTTTTGGCAATGCAAAAAGATTTTAAAAAATTACCAAATTATTTAAATTTTGAGCCTTACACTCCCATCAGACCTGGACAGTCTTCGGCCTGGCTCCATGCGCAGGAATACCTCGCGCGCCTCGCGTGCTCTGACCATGGATGCCTTTCGCTTGGAGGACAATGGCACTCCCCCCGCCGGTGGTTGATGTTGTTGTTGCTCCGCAACTTCCTTACTGGTGGTTGGCTCGTTGTGCAACTCCTCTACACTTGTTGGACTTTTAGCCTGAGGCACTGGTTGCGGATATGGGGGGTTGTCGAGATTGTCTACCCGATCTCGATGTTGTTGTGCAGAATTGTCGGGATTGTTTACCCGCCCATCTCGACAATGTTGTTGTTGTTGTTCACCACTTGTGCTGGCTATGGCCCTATCTTCTTGATGTTCCTCCGCCTCCCCTTCCTTCGCCGTCGGACTTCCTCTCTCCTCTTCTATTTTTCCGCTTTTTCTCTGTTCCTCTCCCTTTTCCTGCTCTTCACCATTTTCTTCCAATGACTTTTTTTCTCTGTCTGTCTCTCCTTCTCCCGCCATCTTTTTTTCCTTCAATAACACTTTAACAAACAAAAAAAGGGACAGTATTTATCGATGATTTGGTGGTATTTGAATAAAAAATAAATTGCATTTATAAAAAATGGATATTTCGATCGGTGGTAGCAAAGATAAGAAAAAGGGAGGGAATGGAAGGAAGAAGTGTGGGAAAAGCAAAAAGGGCAGTCACATTGGCCGGGCGAAGACAACGACATTTGGTCCATTGGGGCGGGAGGGGGCAATGCGCCAGAGAATGGACCGCACACTTTGAAAAGGCAAAAACAAAGATAAAAAAGAAGAAAAAAGTTGGTCAATCGTGATGTTCAAAAAAACACAACAACATCAAATTAAAAGGTTACGGTATTGAAATGAACCTTTTAAAAAGTGCAACAAATCGGTTTAAAGTTTAAAGTCCGTGAATAGCCTACGGATTCCGTGGATTAAACCGTCTTATTGGACCAAATATTACCGTAGTAAACAAATCTTTGTCTTCCCCACGCCTCAACTAACTTCATACTGTACTGTACTTCACACTGTATTCTATACTGTAATTCTTAGCCCCCTGCTTCCTTTTTTCCTTCCCCCTACCTTCTACTGTATTCTATACTGTATTTCTTAACCTCCTGCTTCCTTTTTTCCTTCTCCCCCCCCCCCCCGG
>JAQIYK010000011.1:0-32378 GCA_034700465.1 Rotylenchus robustus
TAAAATGGGAAATTGGGGTACGGTGGGAAATGGAGTACTGTATGCCCAACAAACATCATTTTAAAATGGGAAATCGGGGTACGGTGGGAAATTGTGTACTGTATGCCCAACAAACATCATTTAAAATGGGAAATCGGAGTACGGTGGGAAATGGAGTACTGTATGCCCAACAAACATCATTTTAAAATGGGAAATTGGGGTACGGTGGGAAATGGAGTACTGTATGCCCAACAAACATCATTTTAAAATGGGAAATCGGAGTACGGTGGGAAATGGAGTACTGTATGCCCAACAAACATCATTTTAAAATGGGAAATCGGGGTACGGTGGGAAATGGAGTACTGTATGCCCAACAAACATCATTTAAAATGAGTACCGTATGCCCAGCAAAGACATCCCTAATTTTGATTGGGATGCAGTTACAGTAATTCTCGTATATTATTTCTCTCAATCTTTTTATTATTGATCAATGATTAACCAAAATACGCAATAATCACCCAAATTTTTATACAAACAAAACAAATAATCAAATTTTGAAAATATCACAAAATGCCAAACAAAGATGTATATTTTCATTCAAAACAGGCCAATCAATCAATCAATCCATCCATTTTAAATGACTTTCCTGTCCTCCACCGCTTCTTCCGCCGCTTCGTCGTGGTCATCCTCCGCGTCGCATATTCCGCAACTCCGTTGGCATTTAACGGACATTACCATCGGATTCTTTGAACATTCTCCGTCCTGTGCCAGTTGCATGCAATTGTCGTCAAGATCATCGCAGATGTCCTCCACAACAGCTGCGAATTGAACGAACAATTAATTGGAAGAAACAAAGGTTAAATTTATTCTTTTTCCTTTTTTGTAAATAGAGCTCACTTCCATCATACGGTCTTGGCGTCACATTGCTGCGAATCTTCGGGCACATTTCACAACTTTCTGAAAAATCGGATGGATCATCATCATCGCCAGTATGGTAGCTAAAGAGCAAACCCTTGCAGCTCAACTGCATGTGCGTCTTCTGCTTTTGGCACAGTCCCTTTTGGGCCCATATTTTACATTCTTCGAACATGTCGGCACAAACTGCAATGAAGTAAGTGAGTACGGTGTGGTAGTTTGCGGCCATTAATCTTCTCTATTTCACGTAAAATATGAAATAGAGATCCGACATGTGGGGACGAGACTTTTGAGGATTTGACTTAAGGAGAACTGGTTTTTTAGGGTCCCAACTTTTGTGGATCCAATAGAAAGAAATAGAAAAATAGATGGGAATCTCCTAAAGTCGTTCTCCCCAAAAACCGCAAAAGGCGGTATTCCCGAAGGTCTCTTCCCCGAATGTCGCTCTACAATTTCACTCACCGTCCATCCCAGTCCCAGCATCTCCAGCATCTGGAGGAGGCATATAATCATTCATAGGCGCCTGCTGCTCTTCATCAGGAGTGCCATAATTGTAATCATTGTTCAATTCGTCCGGCACCATCTCGCGACCTGCGTCATCCTGATAACGGACCTGTAAAACAGAGCAGAGATAAAATATTAATAAAATTAGAAATTCAGAATTACAATGTCCGGGTACAAAGCCACGCCATGACATGTGTACACCTTCAGCAGCAGGTGGAATATTATCATTATATAAACTCATCAGACAAATAAGTCAACCCCCTAAATGTCTACCCACCATTTGCTCCACATTGATGGCTCCTTCGTAGTTCATGAATGATATTGTCTCTGTGCGCTCTTTGGTCTCCGTCTGGCTGACCTGGTTGGCAATGCTGAAATCCGAGCCCGACATGTCCATAGAACCCTGCGTGTTCTGGAAATTTCCCTAAAAGAAAACGATGAGTTTTATCAATAAATCACATAATTCTTTGTTCTAAAAATCCAAATAAAATCAACTACTCATTCAAAGATTATATTCGAATACTTAACAAAGTGTTCGGGAAGGTATGCAATTTCTGCTTATGAATGAAAAGAAAACTAGCCTACCTCAATTGACCCGGATACAAATGGCGAGCTCAAGCTGGCTCCACCTCCGCCGCTTTGGGTGGCCTGACTGGTGCCCGTAGTGCTCCGACTCCCGCCCGACTGGTCGCCTTTCGATGTGGTGACTTCTGTTCGCACTGTGTACGCTATCTCAAGGTCTGAACCGATCAAATTGCAACATTTACTCCCTAACAAATAACTCAAAACAATAGACTCACTTCCTGCCCGATTCTTGAATTCTCTTGATTCCAACAGTTTCCAGTCCACCTTGCACGGGTCAATGCTTCTGCTCAACTGTACAAACCGAATGAAATTAATGTGTTCCATTAGAATTCATAGTGAAATTGAAATTGTAAATAAATGATTACAATTTTAATTTTCATCGGAAGCCAGCCAAAGATGCTTATGTTCTGAATACTGCCATAGACGGGCATAAAGTCCAGGAGAAGCAGTTCGATGCCTTGCTTTTCTCGCAAACTGTACTTTCGATTTGCCATGTCCGGGCTGAACAGATGTGTTCCCGATTAGATTAGTTTTATGTATTTTGGATACAATTGTTGCATGAAGTCCTCCTCGGACGTGTTGTCGCTTTTCCTTGTCGTGTTCCATTGCACCTTCGTTATGTTCCCCGTACTGTGGTCCTTCTCTAATCTGTACATTGGTATTGGGTTTCGGCGAAGATCGGTCAGTTGGACCCCCAGCAAATTCTCCCCGCCTAAAATGAGCAATGCGCACTGTTTCTCAAAGCGTTTGTCTCTCATTTGGAAGTACATTCTGAAAAATGAAGTTTTGCCTTAATAAAAACAACAAATAATTAAATCACTTTTTTTCTGGCGCAAAGCTGGTGTAGATCACATAATAAGGATCGTATTTGGCTGTTCCGTTCAGCACCGGCTTCGTTTCATCGGTGGTCCGGTTGATGAACAGTGCGCTTTGGTCTTCTCCGCAGATGGCGTTGACCACCGGGTCCATCTTGGCGTGGTCGAGTCGGAAGAACGGATTGACCTTGGGCCGACTCAACTGACTGTCATAGCAAACTGCCATTCTGAACTTGTTTTGCACCTTAACTTTTTTCTTCTAAATTCAAACCCGATCCAGGGTCCCTTTCTCGCTGTTTCGCAGAATTCGATCATCAACGTTGGCTCTTTCTCGCAAGTTTCTTGCTGCCATGTCTCTTTGTCCCCGTTCGGCAGAGTCAAGTCATTGGTCCTTCCGTTCACGTCCCCGTTAAAAGTCCTTCAAATCCAAAATGTTTGTTCATTTTTAAATAAACTAATTTGTTACAAATTATTCCTTTAACTCACATTATGCCATCGGCATCGAACATTGCCCATTTGTACGGTTTCCCGTCGATTTCGTCAATGTAAACGACTTTTCGGTCCATTGGTTCAAACAGTGCCATTGTGGCGTCGGTGTACGGTAAGTGTTGGGCATAGAACAGCCAAAGGAAAAGAAGCAACTTCAATGAGAGGTGGCGGAGAAGCGCAGTTGGACGGAACATTGGACGGAAAAGACGAACTGACTACGGTAGGATATCAGCAGAAGACCGATGAGATAAATGAAAAGTGCGGGAGAGGTGGGGGAGGAGGATTGGTATTTTAGAAATAAATGTGGGGAAAAAGGCGGGGGAGGGAGAAACAGCAGGAACATTTTCGGGGAAAAAGACGACGGGGAGAACCAGGGAAGAACCCGTGGAGAGAATTAATTTGTCGAATTTTGTGAAAATTGTTGACAGAGACAGAAAGAAGACAACTTATGCGGAAATGTGCATAATTGTGGAAAATAAAAAAGGAAAAAGTCAACAAAAAAGATTTAATCATTCAACGCTAAAATTCTGATCATCTATGATTTTATAGCGAATATTGCGATATGTCTGAGGGTACTTCGTTTTTTGTTCCAAATTGTAGTTGAAGATACCCTCAATGGCTTTAGGCAAGTTTTTGTAGCCACTAAAGGAATTCAGCCACTTGTAGTATTCGTATTGTTCCGGGCCAAGCTGATGAAAATCTTTTAGTGGCAAATTACGCTCCTTTAGCCGTCTGAATTGCTCTACTGTATTTCTTATTTTTCGATATTTTTGGTCTTACTGTATTCTTTTCCGCTCCCAGGCTTTGGCTACTTCCAACGAAAAGTGTTGCGATGCATTTGGTATTTGATTTTTGAGCAATGCCAGTGCGAAATGGATCTAAATGTCTGAAATTGATCAATTGAAGTATAGGGATTAGAGCACTTGAATATCAAAACAGGGGAAAGTCAGAATCAACGGGTTGAAGCCGATGAAAAACAGCGAACGGAGAAAGTTGGGATGGGCAACATGGCCAATCAGCGGGGAGATGAAGTTGCCATCGCAAGTGACAACGGACGAGTCGAGGAAGGGCAACTCGATGCGATATCCGGTGCAGAACAACACAAAGTCCAGCTGGTCCAGCTCCATGCCGTCATCCAACAACAACACCTGTTCATCAACTACATCCACCACTCGTCTCCCGTTGAGCTCCACCAAATTTGACCATATGTTTTTGCCAACAACAGTATTGGGCTTAGAGTGTATCACATAAATCTGTGAAATCCAATTTTATTGAATTAAATTTTTCATTAAAAGTTTGCATTGTTCACCATTTTAGCATGATCCACCAGTTGGAGTGCAATCTCGGCACCGGACAATCGAGCACCAACAATGGCAATTCGCATGCCGGCAAAATGTTCCGCGTGCCGATAACTGTGTGAATGCATCCAGCGGACTTTGCGCAATTTGTTGGCGAAGTCGGGCAGTCTGGGGGACCAATAATGTCCCGGGCACACAAAAACGGCGTCGAAATGTTCGGTGCATTTGTTCCCGGAAGGGACGTGTTCATGTGTAACAGTCCACTGTCCTTCGTTTTCTTTTGGCCCATCGACTGGCACAATAGATCGGATTTTTGTGTTAAACTTAAATATATTAATAAATTTGATAAACAAACTGTTTTTTGCCTCACCCGGATCAGGTGTCGAATTGGTTCCGCAAATCTTTCCAAATAGGCCAAAACATATTCTTGCCGAGGGAACGATTTGTCAAACTCATCATCGCACGAAAAATCAGCGGGCTCGTATGGGAAATCGAAAAAGAAGATTACCTCCTTTGGGATGTTTGTTCTTAAGATATTTTCTAGGATTTCAGGAATCCAATCCTTCCCAAAAACAACCTCAGATTGGCGTACATTGAGGAGTGTGTTTCGGGTGAGTTTTGTTCAGTGAACACCCAGGTCCCACCCACTTGGTCAGTTTGTTCGAACACGCACACTTCGGCCCCGGGCAGTTTTTCGATAATACGCCGAGCTGCGCAAATGCCAGCCGCACCAGCACCGAGCACACAAATCCGTTGTTGCCCATCTCCGCCCAATTTGTTATTTTTGGACACCATTTTTGACAGAATATGAATATTAGAAATCCTTTGAAAATTTAAAATTTAAAGTTTCGATAAATGTGGGTGAATGAATTTGAGAATTATTAATTTGTTTAAAAAATAAGTTAGTAGGTAGCAGTGCTGTGCCGGCTCCGGAACCAGCTCTGGAGCAGCTCCGGAGCCAAAAATTACGGGGTCGGAGATTTTTCCGAATTGATTTTTTGGCTCATAACTAGCCCAAAAATTCAATTTTCGCTCAAAAATGCCTAAGTAATGCTTTTTTATTTGAAAAGCTGAAAATACAACCCTAAAAATAGAATTTTCCGGAGCTACCTGAGCCGGAGCAAGCTCCGGAGACGGAACTGGAGCCGAAATTTGAAAAAGTCGGAGCCGGAGCAGAAATTTGCCGAGGAACAGCACTGGTAGGTAGACGATGGAATAGTCAAATGTGTATCAATTATGACAGCAGAAAGTACATCTTCTGCTTTAGCACAACTCTTTCCTAGGCCTTTTATCAGCGATAAATCAGTGGTAAAATGTGATCGATCATCATTCCATTCCATTCCATTCATTCAGTATGCGATAACAAATGATAACAGAAAAGAATGGACAGAGAATATCCCAAAAACGAAGTTTGGAAAGAATAGTTTTGCGTTAAAAATACCGAAAGTCTAAAAAATCCATTGTCCAATTTAGCGACTTTATCTGAATTTTTTATCCAAAAAAAGAAAAAAAAATTGCATAGAAAAAGGGAAGGAAATTGAATCTTTAATTTATGTTTCTTTTTTTAATAAAATAATATTTTTGCAAAATTGTGATAACCTCCAAATACATGTATAATGCTTATTTTGATGGCTGATGTTTCAACTGGTACTAGGTCGTTGAAAAAAAGTGCCATTAAGACACTATTTTTTAACGCCCTTGATGGCACTTTTTTCAACGACCTAGCACCGTTTCAATTATATATTAATTATTTTTAAGAGAAAAGAAGGGAAAAAATGAGAAAAGAAAGAGAAATAAAGAGAGAAAAAGAAAGAAAGAGGAGAGAGAGAGAGAAACAGTGAGTGAATAGAAGGAGATAGACACAGAAGAAAGAGTGGGAGAGCAGAGAATTAATTCCACCTACCGTATACCAAAAACCAAATAATAAACCTTTTTTGTATGACTCTTTAGCTCAGTCGAGCAATGAGATGATACGGTAATCAATGCTTTATTAATACATTCTCTGTATTGTTTCAGTGATAATATATATTATTACGGTCTTCTTCAAATGTGATTTAAAATGAGAAAATGAGTGTTGTTTTGTTGCTCATCAGGGTGAATAAAAAGGAATAAATTATAAGGAATTACGACTTATTGAAAAAATAAAAATAAAAATCATCCTAGTATATTTTTTTCTTAAGTAAATTTTACGCAAAAATTTTATTTCTAAATTTTGGCCATTTTGATACTTGTTTTTGCCACATTTTTGATGCTTGATGCCTCATTTTTGGGGTTTGGATCAACGGGTTACCCTGCTGATCACTGATCATCAAATCACATCCTCCACTTCCGATCCACCATATCTTCCCCCCCCACTAATTTCATCTTCCGCCAGTCACTTTTTTCCATCCGCCCTTTACGCCATCGGCTGTTTTGTCCCACGCTTTCTTTGTTCCCTGTCCAATTTTCTTCCCCGTCTTTTTGCCCCAGTCGCCAATTTTGTTCAAAAAGGACTTCTCTTCAGATGCGGGAACTGTAGGAGAATAAATTAATGAAAATTAATTAATTATTAAAAAACAATAACAAATACAATAAATTAATAAATTAATTATTATTATTAATTTTGCTTTTTTAATTATCAACCGAAAAGTGTCAAGACAGTGAAGCAAAGAAGAAGATGGAAGTAGAACAGTTTTGTCGGCATTTTGGGGCAAAAAGTTGAGTAATCAGAAAAAGTTTAAAAAATAGTCAATTGGAGTTGGCAAAGGCGACAAAATGTGGCCAATCTCATCAAAAAGAAGGAGGGAGAGTTTGTTTGATCAGCATTTGCGTCATCAAACATCACGACCATCGGTCACGAAGGGTTTTAATTTCTATTGAAGCATAAACAAATAATGGGTAATTTAATTAAATAATCTGAAACGAAAATAGGTATTGAAAGCGGAAATTGGTTAAGGAATTTGAAAGGGAGAATTTCAAGATTTTAATTCAAATCTGTGAAATTGAAGAGAAATTAAAGGAAAAAAGTTTCATTGGAAGTTGTCAATGAAAAATTTATCGGGTTTTTTCAAAAATTATTTTTTAAACAATTGGATAATACGTATTAAAAAAGACCACCCCGATTCCCCAAACATTCTCCGGTCTTTTTACAATATATACAAATTGGATCAAAGAAAGTTTTCCTAATTTTTTCCTTTTTTCACTTACTCAAATCCACCGGCGGGGGATACCTTTTCACTTTTTGCTGGGGATTAGTGCAGCTCGACGGAATGCCCCGAATCCCCTCGTCCTCCGTCCCTCGCCCCTTCCTTTTTCCACGCTTTTTTCTACGCCTAAATTAACAACAATCCCATTAGGTCCATCCCCCCCACCCTTTCGCCCGCCACTGCGTTCGTTGCTTTCACCTGGCTGGGGATGGGTTGCTGTTGCTGTGTTCAGCAGTGGGATGCTTCCTTTTTTTCGTTCTTCCGACTCCCTTTCTTTCCTATAAAAAACATGTTTGTGGATGGTGGTCATCAGTGCCATTTGGGGCATAAAATTGGGTTTCGAACCCATTAATTAGGTTAGGTATCCCGCCGAAATGGACAAAACTTTCACTCCCAAATTTTGTCGGAGCAGAAGGGCTTAATTCAGTTCAAATCTCTGATTCGAATCACGGCTCCGTCGCGGATCACTCTTTTTGCCTACAAAATCCCATTACTGACTTATAAAACGGATGCCCTTGAGGTGAGCAACCGAAGGCGAAGCAGCAACCAGCCGACCATTTTCCCGAAATTAGTTGACTGACTGTTCCATTCGTTTTCTTCTTGACCATATCTTCCATTATAGTTGAGTTGGTCATAGGGGTTATTATCCAACTCAGCTTTGGTGCCATTTTGAATTTTTGTTAAATTTGTGTTGGCGATCCGCACAACCAATTAATGTTTGATTGGAATAACCAAGAATTTACTGTATTTTATTTTGTAAGCCCAAACCTAAAAATTGTCTTCGTTTTCTGTTCTTTATACGTGAACATCTAATAGGAATCAATGTTATGTTTCCAATCTTTGTCGCTAACATGCAGTGACAGCTTTCTTTGCAAAAAGTGTTTACACGGAGGTAATGGAACAGATGTTTTTGCATTTATTTTCCTAAAATTTCGCGCACAGATCCTTTATTCTTGAAAAATCAAACCAAAGTACTGAAACAATAAACACAATTTTTAAATGTTTGTTAATCCATCCTCCTCCCCCCTCCACACTTTAGCCATGATCACTTCGCCGGCTCTGCTCTTGGGTGTGCTGATCAAACTGTTCCTCCTGGTCATCAATACCTCTCGCCGGTCCGATGCTCGGACTGTTTTTGCCACAAGCGAAACATTTGGCGGCGAAAGTGAACTTCCCTTTGGCCAATCATCACCGGCACAAATGCCAATAACGCAGTCTTTTGATCGGAGACTCCCTTCAATTTTGGCATTGATGAGGAAACAATCGACGAGGAAGGAAGAGACGAAGGCGGAGAAGAAAACAAAGGCGGGACGGAAGAAAAAGACAAAAACAACGACAGATACAGTACCCAAAATGAATACAGTAATGACAATGGAATCGATGATGAATACGGTACCGACAATGGCACCAATGAAGAAGACAACGCGAAAAGTGGCACTGATAACGGCGGTGCCAATTGTTGTCAAACAAAGTTCAGCTGAACAACACAGCAACATCAGTTCAACCGTGGTGATAAGCAACAATAACATGAATATGACCACAAAGAACAACACCAAAGAATTGGTGAACATTTGGCTGGAATTTTGGTCGGAGGGGGGAGGGAGGGATATGTTGCTAACGAATTAATCGAATTAACTACCCGAGTCGATAACCCAACTAACTGATCTCTGATCAGCGAGTTAAAGTGTGCGCAAAAAGTATTTGTCTTTAATATACACCGATCAGTATATTTTATATAGGTATTATTACATAATCATTCAAGTGCAGTTAATAGACAGAAATTCACTTCCACCGAAGGTCATATTAGGAATCGAGGTTGCCTAAAAAGGGGTTAAAATAAAATTTAAAAATTGAACTGAATACTTCTTTTGTTTTGGGACATTAAATAGTATGTTGTTTATATTATTTACCTATATTTATATTGATTATGTTCATGTCAATTTTAGGTGCCTTTACGGATCAAAGCAAATAGTGCGGTTGAGGAAGAGGAGTTCAGCGAGAAGAGAAAGGAAGAGTTCATGAAGAAGGTGCACAACGTGCCGATCAAAGACGACCATGCCCTGGAGATGTTTCAGCACTGTTAATTAACCACTAATTAAAACTAATTAATTGACTAATTAATTAATTGATTGATTATATTTAAAACAATTATTTGTTCAATTAAGGGACTGACCAAGCATTCTCCAATCTGTTTGCCGTGGTAGCCAATCAAAAGTGGGTGTACTGTACAAAATAAAAGTCCAAATTGTTTGTTTCGTTAAGATTGAAAGAGTTTGAGAAGCCAGTGCACGATGAGTTTGGGGACTGCTGCAAAAAGGCACAAACAGTGCCAATGCACGCAAAATGCGTGTCGGATCTGCTGAATGGCCGATTTGACGGGGAAAAGTACTACAGAGAGGTGGGTGGATCAGGGGATGATATTGAACAGAGAATAAAAGCGTGATTAAAACTAATAACATAACACACTTTAATATGTAACATGACATGATGTGCTAATAATATAAATAAATAAAGGCGCGGAATAAATCGACCCGCTTTGATCGGTACCGTATGAAAAAGAGGGGCGAATTCCGGCGCGAGATGAAAGTCAACGGCACAAAAAACAACAACGGAACTGCAGAGGACGATGCATGGGTAGGTTGAGAACTTGAGAACCACGAGAAAAAAAACAGTGGAGGTGATTAAAGATCAAAATGAAATGGTGATACCATTTGAGGAGATATCAAAATAATCATACATGAATCTATCCCGAGGGGGGGGGGAGAAAAAGAGAAAAAAGGAAGGAAAAAGGAAGAAAGCAAAAAGAAAAGAAAAATTGCACTTTTACAAAAATAACTTTGGTAATTTAAAGATATTAAAAATGGAAAAATTGTCCAGCATTTTTTTAATTTAATTAAATTGATCCGGAAATTCATCAGGTCGAATTGGGTCGGGCTCATTATGAAGAGTTCCAGACCAGTCCGAGCCGAAAAATTTCGGCCCGAAAAAAATCGGGCGAAGCGGCCCGAGTCAGACTGGGTCGGCAAAAAATCGATCCGATCTTATCAACCTTGCATGAATCACACAGTTATTAGACAGGACTGAACAAATCTCAGTTTTTAAATTATTCTTTGTTGTAGGTAGAATGTACATTTTATACTTTTTTAAAGATTGGAAGCTTTCGGATGTTGGATTCTCCGACTTCGTCGGCGGAGGAATCCAACCCGAGGAGAGTATCCCATGGCCAACAGCATGTGCAACATTTATACGCTAAACACCGACGAGAAAGACGACAGACGGGCATCGTGAAGAAGAATTACTATGAACTGTTGACCCCGTCGGAGGGACGAATAAGCCCAATGGGACAAATTGCCAAGATGATGATGAAGCAAGTGTTGAAGGCAAAGGGCAAGGAGGAGAAGGACGTGATACCGTAACCTAAAAACTAATCAATACAGAAAGACAGTTTACATGGTACATACTGTACAGATGGCAGAATACGGTGCAAAGGATCCACAACAGTGCAACGAGGCGGAAGGCCATCAAGAAGCATCTTGGAGAGGCACCTGTGGACTCAATGGATCAGTTGACCTATCGAGGACTGAAAAGACAGGGCGCAGTGCAGGACGAAGATGTAAGCAACTGTTGAGTTCAAATTCCAATTTTGACCGAGTTTTTCGACAGCTTAATGATGTGATTGGCAACCCGGAAAGACTGCACAAATTTTTGGATCGGAAACAGAAAGAGAAGGGCAACAAAGCGCCGATCGATCGCTTTGTGAAACTGCTTCGGGAGGGACTGAAACTGGGTTACTCATTCACCGGCAAAAACATGTCCAACTTTGACAACAAAAACCTGAAGATGGTGTCACCCCGATTCCTTAGTGTCACGCCGGACCAGGACCCGGAACAGAATGACACGGTATAAACTCGAATCAAAATTAAAAAATTAGTTTTGAAAAGTTAACTGACAGCATCTTACATTTATATGTTCCATTCTTGTGTTCGTGCATCTTACATTTATTCATGTATATTAATTCATAATGAACAGGTTGACTTCCTTTCTCCGTCACTTTTCTCGCTTCACAACACAGGGAAAGGCTTGGAGGTAAGCAGCTTAAAATGGGTTCGTTCATTCATTTGCCTAGCATTGTTTATAGAATTTGACCAGTCTGCCGAACATGCTGCAGAACATTGGCGGATCAATGGGTTTCAGCGCCAAGGACCAACAACTGTGGTTGGACTTCATCATGGAGGCGGCCGGGGTGGTGGAGGATGCGGAGAAAATTGAAACGGTTGGTTTAGAAATGGAATACAAAGAAAATGGGTAAACGGAATAATATTTGAGGAGTTGAACGATACGGCACCGGGCGAGGACCCGCTGAAGACGGTGTGGTCAAAACACTACAACAAGGATCGATACGAGAAGGAAATCCGCACAAAGGACGGTACACCTCTGTATTTCACCAGACAGAACGTAAGGTAGGACATCCGCGACAAAGTTTAATTTTTGCAATTTATTTAATTTTTATTCTTCTTTGTTCCTACCGTAGTGATGCGTATGGTCCAAAAGAGGTGCGGAAGGTGGACATGTTCGAAGCGCTGCAGAAGATGATGAACAAGGACCAAGTGAAGGACATGAACAAGACGGGCTTTTCCTTGCTGTCCAAGAACCAACTGGATTTGTTGTATGGACCCAATTCGGAATATCATGATGAACAGGTAGAATGGGAAGGGGATGCAAAAAAAAGGGACAAGTTGATCAAGTTATCCCGCCCGGCAGGTGTTGAAGCGGTTCATGTCGATGAACAAGTCGACCATCCTGCAGCACATTGAGCACGACATCCACTCGTTGGCACACATCAAATCCTTCAAAATCACCCGTAAGCCGGACCCCCCGTCCAAACAGAACTCCCGCTCCAAAAGGGCTGTCGTACTCTCGCCAATTTCGTTCTCGCCCTTCATTCTGGTCAGTTCATATTCCCAATCAATTAATAACAAAACGATAATAATCAACCAAACAATAATTGATTATATTAACAAACTATTTTTAACTGTTAATCGATTATTAACCGGTTTACAATCAAAATTACCTAGTTAACATTTAATTTCGATTTTTAACAGAAAATATATTTTCCTAATTTTACAACAACCTAATCCATAGGAGGAATGCGGATGAGATGAGTACTTCATACAAATAATTCTAATCGTTTCAAATTTCAAACCATTTTTTATTGTATCTTCAAAATGTCAAATTACGGTACTATATAATTGACTTATATGTTATCTAATTCTAATTCTAATCCCATTTAACTTTTCGAAATTCCTTTTCTGTTTCCATTTATTCCATGTTCTACCATAATCATTGCTTTGTTTACCTTAACTTTACATTTACAACTACGGTATTTACTCACCCTCTAACACTCTTAACACTAACCAACACCAACCATATTGTCAACTTTTCTCCCCCAAAGCAATTCGTTGTTAACAACCCCATCATTTTGTCTCCGATCCTGTTGTCTCCAGTGATTTTGACGCCGGTTGTGCTCGGACCTGTAAGCAATTTCTAAATTTGTTTACAACATTAGGATTGTCGGATATGATCTAATACAATTTTTCCAATTTGGATCTCCAATTTTGCAAAAATATACGACCAAAATGTGACCAGCATACTCCCCATCGTTGTGTTGTTGATCCACCCATTACCCCACAGGTGATCCTGTCCCCGTTTCTCTTCGTGCCGCTGATCCTGTCTCCGCGAGTGCTCTCCCCGCTGATCCTGTCTCCGGTTGCCTTCTCCCCCGTGATCCTCTCTCCGTTGGCCCTGAACCCGGCCATCCTGACTCCGGGCATTTTTGTGCCCATTGTGCTCAGTCCGTTCGTCCTCTCCCCGTTTATCCTCTCCCCCCAACTGTTCACTCCATTGATTCTGTCCCCCGTCGCCCTTTCCCCCTTCATCCTCAATCCCTCTGTGGGCAGTCCCGTTGTGCTCTCCCCGCTCGTTCTCACCCCGCTCATCTACTCCCCACAGGCCATCTCTGCACTTGTGCTCAGTCCCTACGCCCTTTCGCCTGTAATCCAAAGTCCACTCTTTGCTTACGCTGTTATCTTATCGCCCAGCTACCTATCTTAGCTAATCCAAATCCATATGTATTCCATATTTCCTTTTTCACGAATATTTCCTCTTCATTTGTTACAGTTGATTTAAATTTCATTGAAAATTTATAATCTATAAGAAAATTGTGAACATTTCAACTCAAAAATTAGCGATAAAAATCGGTCACCAAAGAATAAAATGTTTGATTATGTTCCATTTAGACCTTCCTCAATGCGAACCCGATCATCCTTTCTCCCATCATTTTTTCCCCACTGATCCTTTCACCGGCTGTTCTTGGGCCTGTAAGTTAAATTATATAGTTGAAGTCTTTTTTTTTGTCTTTTTTAGGTGATTTTGTCCCCATGGGCCTTTGTTCCTGTCATCCTCTCGCCTCGTGTGCTCTCTCCGCTGATCCTCTCTCCGCCCGTTTTTGCCCCCGTCGTCCTGGTAAGTTCATGTTTGCTGTTGCTGATCATGATCTTCTTCCCCTCGTTCAGTCTCCACTGGCCCTACACCCGACTATCCTCTCGCCCGGCGTTGCCATCCCGTTCGTGCTCAGTCCCGTGGTGTTGGCCCCGTTCATCCTGTCCCCCCAAGTGATGACTCCCTTCATCCTGTCCCCGCTCGCCCTCTCCCCGTTCATCCTCAACCCCGCCGTACTGTCCCCCATCATCCTCTCCCCGTACGTGCTCACCCCCATCATTTTCTCCCCCATGGCCATCTCCGCCCTGGTGCTCAGTCCGTACGCCCTTTCCCCCGTCATCCAAAGTCCATTGATTTCCTACGCCGTGATCCTTTCGCCCAGCTATCTCAGCTAGACAGTTTAATAGCAATAAGTATTGTATTATTATTCACTCACTTTAAAGAGATTTTGCCTATATAGAGCTTTCTTACTTTCCTTTGTTCTTCCACATAATAAGTTATTTTTGCAAATATTTTCCTATCATTTTGTTAGAATATGTATTTTAATAAAATTGATAATGTATGCTAATAAAAAATAAGTAAAATTACAATTGTCTGTATAAACCAGACTATAAACGACATTTTGTGCTTTAAATTATTTTTAGTGAAAAAGATTGCTATCAATTTTTTGTTTACATTAACAAACTACCCCAGCCCCCACGAGGGGGCTGGGGGGTAATTTTGTATATTTTTGCATTACAAAATGCCAGACTAATTCCCGTTATTATAGTGAATTTTCAATCAATAGATCGATTTTGAAATTAAAATAACCGTATTTCCTCTAAAAAGTCCCCGGGGAATATTTTTCAACTCCCCACCCTCCGAGAGGGGGAGTTTTTAGGAAGGGGGAGATTTTAGAGGGGGAGGGACTTATATAAATTTTAAATTTTTTTTTTAAAATACACCAAAAAATTCCCTTTTGAGGGGGGAGGGCTTATTTCTCAATATCCCCTCTAAAGGGGGAGTTTTTAGAGGGGGGACTTTTTAGAGGAAAAACGGTATGCAATTTTATTTTTGATCATATCATATTATAAATTATAAGTAGTAAATAGTAAATTACTATTTTGTCAACCTTTTCTTGGAAAAATTAAGGGATCTGTCTATCTTATCTTATTTGTTATTAATAGGGAATAAATAATAAATCATAGGCAAATTATTTTATTTTGTGACACGAAAAATAAAAGCGAAAAAATTCAATTCAAATTCAACCACAAAACGACATTTAATTTACATAATATTTTTGGTTCGCTTATTTTTAAATTTCCGTAAAAGGCATATTTATAAATAAAAGAAAGTCCCCACTAAAAAAGCCTTTTTTAAATCTCACAAAGATTTCCCTCCCCTTCAATAAAAAAGATTAATATACTTAAGTAATAATAAATAAGAAGCCCCCTCCCTCTTCTCTGCCTTCCTTCCATTTTCCATTCCCTTTTTCCCCATTTATTTCCAATTCCAATCAATCATCGTTTGCACAAAAAATGAATCTTTCTTTTCTATTTTCTTCTTCTTATTTTGTTTTTCTATTCAGCGCGAAATAAAAAACAAAAATTAATTTGCAAATAAAATGAATGGAGTGGACAATTAATTATCTTAATTATATTTGGGGTAATTAACACTTTACAACAGCAAAAAGTTTTGGTGAATTATATGTTCCGTCAATTGTTTTTCCCGTTATTTACAATGCTGTATCAACTCGTAATAAACATTTATTTTTTAAGTACATATATTTGCCGTACTGTTTATTTAAACATTTTTTTCAATTTTTAATCGCAAAATGAAAAATACAGGTCCGAATTCGGTTTTTTGGCCCAAAAATCCATATTTTGATCCGAATACGAATTCGGTACGGTCGAAAATTGCGATCTCTAATATTTACCCATAAAATAAAAGTATTTTGGAGTTCTTTGAGTTTATGTTCTTAAAAATTGGTTTAACTGGACAGAATATTCCATTTTCCCATTAATCATACTAAATCATCAACAAACATATAATAAAATATAATACATAGTAATTCCTAGACATTAGGATGATGACACATTAACGGATTTATTCAGAGAATGTCGGCGAAAATTAACTTTATGCAAAACAATAAACAATCGCCAACTTCATACAGTACTCAAGCTCATCACCAAATGGGACAGAACGGTGTGCAGCAACAGAAGCAGCAAGTCAAGAAGCCAAGCGAAACTCCGAAACACCGGCAACTGGAGGGGGGCCTTGGACAGGTTGTTTTTCAATAATTAATTCTTAATTGGTTCAAAATAATCAATTGGGTTTCAATTGGACCATTTTCAGAAGGTTAACAAGGCGCAGGACGAAAATGTAACACCTAAAGTCAATGAGCCAAAGACAGCAAATTCCAAAGAACGCCGAGGCAAAACGATCCTTCTCAAAGATGGGCAAGAGCCGACCAAAATAATCATGAAGAATGTGCGGGGCCAATTGGTAGGTCAAATCCAATGGTGATTTTTCATGGCCGAGAAAATACATATATTGCAGATTCCAGCCGTAGTGCCGAAAGGTTACAGAGACCAAGGTATTTCTTGAGCAATTTTAGTTGTCCATTTATTTTTATTGGTTTTAGTGCCGCCTAAAAGGAGGACTGTGTGCCATGAAGTTTGGGTATTGCTAATTTTGACATTTTTATTTCTAAATGAGTTGCATAACTTACAGAAGAGAATGAGCTACCGGGAGAGATGGAGTAACAATCCGGGCCGCAGGAGACGGTCTTACCTTAGCGTGGACGACGACGACGTGCCCGAATATGCGCGGGACTAATTAATGAGTGAAGTTTAGCGATAGAATTCTGATCTGATCTTAGGTAATTTTTGAATTTTGCAATTAGCCATCCACCCAAGTTGTTCTCAGTGGTCTGTCTGTTTTTTGCATCTCACACATACATACTTATATTTGTTATCTTCTCGAATCCATCCCTGGCTTCACATACGGAAACATCGCCTTTTTTGGTCTGTTTTCCCCATTTCCCCAATTATCAATACTTATTTGTCTTGGCTCTCCTCCCGCCGATCTCCGTCCCCACATATTTATCATCCCAGACGGACAGTCTCCACACATAACCAGAACAGAGAACAATAAATTCGTTTATCATTAAATTGGTTTTTATCACAGGGACAGGGGGAACAAATTATCACAGAGAATAAAAGAAGCGAAATAATTAGAGAAAATTGCAACAAACAAAAAATTTACACGCATACTGAAGAAAAACATACAGAAATTTAACAGAAAATAGAGAAAATTAATGAATGTATTATTAGACTACACTTGTGCTGAAAATTTTCTCAAAAATTGTCAAAATTCGATTTAAAGCTTTAATTTTCCGATTTGGTCACTCTGATCAGTTTCATTCTTTGCTTTTTGCTTTATTGGATTTGATCAGTGTCTTGTGCCAATTGAGCACTGTTTTTGCGTTTGCTCGGCTCAACACTTGCGATATCGAAAGTAGTGACTGCCTATTATCACCATTTGTCCCATACTTCTTATCTGTCGCACTTTCTTCTCCAATTTTACCATTTTGGTATGGTCCAACTTTGATAGACTCCAATGTTGCCCAAAAGGATTCGCCGGGACTCGGATGGGCGGGGAACAGAGGCAAATCCCAAAGAGACAACGGCGGGACGGAACAGTGCGAGGGAATGTCCAATTTGTGGCCAAACCAATGCAATTGGCCGGCGGAAGATGGTCGTTTCAGGTCATCATCGCGGTGGAAGGCAACAGTCACGTAGCTGGTAATACTGTTGTTGGTGTTATCTGAAGTTGTTTAGCATTTGGATTATTGCAAAATAATTGGGACTAATTAAATAATCAGTTAAAAGACATTTAGGAACCAACATAGGTATTGTTTGACTCATTTTATGGTTATTATGTCATACACCACATGCATTCTATCTTCATATTTCTTTATATTTTATATTATTTTATCATTAATCATTAACCATTTTGCTGTTCAATTGGAAATGTGCTGGCACAGACTCCGTCCCCAATTTGAACTGGCCCATCCGCCCCGTCGTTGACCAACCCGCTCAAAATGCATCCCTCCCCCACGACACAGTTTCCGCTCAGTTGACACCATTCAACGAGACTTTTCTCCGAAATCTTAACAAAAATTAAAAAATTCGTCAAAATTTCCAAATACCTTTTCTGGCTCTTCCACCACCGAATACAGCACATGTTCAATTTCGCTTAACCGCAAAAATTTGTCGCGAAAAACGGATTTTGGGCCGAAGAAGTGGGCGAGCAGTTCATTGGGAGTGCCAAAGTGGAAAAAGGACTGCTGGCCAAGATCCACCACTCGAGCCTCTTTGCAATGCATTAAATCCCTTTTAGAAAATAAATATTTTTTAAATTTTTTTGAGCAAATTTAAATTGTGTACCAAAGTGCAATTTGCCACTTGAGTAGTGTCGGATTGTCCTCTCGAAAATGTACTTTATGCTCATTTTCCGGAGCATCGCCCAATGGACCATGGAAATCCCGATAACAGCAAATTTCCGCCATTTTGACACCATCTTTATGTTCATAATAAGATAATTACGGTAATTTAGGTTTATAACTACGGTAATTGAACTGTACAGTATTTACCCATTTTGGTCCTCAATCGGACCAATTCAATGGCCAGATCACCGCTGATCAAATAACAACTGTCAGTTAGCGCCAGTTCCTCGTCCGAATCATAAGTTTTGTGGGGCAAAACAGCACCAACTCGTCGGATTTCATCCCTCCCGGGCTTTTGTAGTATTCGCTAGAATTTGACCACCATTTATTTAATAAACACTTTTTTCGATTTAACCTTTAATTGGCGGGGTTTTTCGAATATAATTTGTCCATTTGCAACTTCTTCCATTTTCTGTTCTTCCACCAAATAAACGCCGTGTTGTTCGGCAACATCGAGTGTCGACTGGTGCGCAATTAGCAGAAGTTCCCCGTTTGTTCGGTCGAAAGAAAGCGTAAAATCGGCGGGAAAATATTCGAGCACATCGGCGGAGGCGACGAACACAAAACCGCGCGAATTTTGAAGGCACAAAGCGCGGAGAAGTGGCCAAAAAGGGAAAAAGAATTTTAAACAGTTAAAAATTTATTTGGAATTTATTTTATTAATTCAATTCACTGACAAATACGAGAGCAATTTGTGTTCGAGCAGAGTCCGTCCGTCCGGCATCAGCATGAATGCCTTTCCTGCAAATAATTTACAAAATAACTGTTTTTTGCTCACAATTTTATTGAACCTGACAGTGCCACGTGGAAAATGCGTTGGCTGAAAGCGAACGAACTTTCATTTTTGCCAAATTATTTTTGGTTTTTCAAACCTTAGTCCGCCACTGTGCAACAAAAGGACTCGTTTCCGGGCAAAGAATGCTTCTCCTCCAAAATTGTTGAACAGGTACAACAGTGCATTCAGTGTGGCGCCTCCGGAACCTATTTTTGGAATATTCGAGCAAAATTAACTTAATTTAAATAATTTAAAATGATTTTGCACCGATTTTGGCATTTGGCGGTGAGTCTTCCAACACAATGAGTCGGACCCAAAGGCTGTGCTTGTGCCCATGTTGGTCCAACTCCAACTCGAACAACTCCTTTTGCTGCGCATTCCGTGCCGTCAACACCACCAAATCCCATCGGCACATCTGCTGGGCATCTTTTCCAGTTGAGAGCATTTAATACATTTAATAAATTAATAACTTTTAAAATTTTAAAAAATACAAAATATATTAAAATAAAAAATATATTAAAATACAAAATATATTAATTAATTCTAAATAATTATGTTTTTCTTTAAATTATTGCAATAATTTTGTGCTTGAAAATTTTGTCGGAATAATTAAAATGAATATTTATGATTTGAACGGACTATTTATCCTACCAAATTTTAAGCAAAATTCAGCTGTTTGGTTCATATAATTTTTAACCTCTATGAATTTCGCTAACTAAGGGTGTTGTTTTCCATTGTTTTCCCAAAAAAAAGCGAATCACTTACAAATGTTTAAAATGTTAAAACGGATAATATGGGAATTATTATAATAAACAATTATAAACATAAGCAGCAAATCATATTCCATTCTTCGGAATATATGTATATACCTAATATATAATATTAATTAAACAGTCGAGATTTCTCTCCCTGAACTGTTTTCTGTGAATCGAAAGAACATGAACAATCGTTCACACATCAAATCGATCTTTTTTTTGGATTTTGCATATTTTAATCCTTTTTTCTTTTGTTGTGTACATATGATAGGTGGTATATTGAGAGTGTATGTGTGATTCAAATCATTCATCATCCATTAAATAAAATGAGAGGAATATTCAATGCAATGCAATTAAAGCAAAAAAGAAGAAGAAAAAGTGCAGAAAATGATGAATAATGTTGAGAAAAAATTGAAAAACAATAGTAGGTAGGTATAATCATTATAATAATAATAAGTTCATTAATTATATTAAATGCAACAGCTCCGTATTGAAATGAGTTATTAATCCTAATTAGTAACTTATTAATTAAACGGTCGAGATTTGACATTTAAAGGTGGTCGAGATTTGCACGACATGTACATGCCATTGATTTGATATCACTTATCTACATACATAGGTACCCGTTTATTTGATAGCATCAACAATAAAATCATCACTAAGAACAGAATTCTTCGAATCTTTTTTAGATTCACATATTTGAATAACGACATTCGTTAATTTGACTAGGAAAAGAAGCTCCAACGATAAATTCATTTTTTCTGCAATAACTATGCCTAGTTATTAGTGAGGAATTGAAATGTGCAAAGATGCGCCAAACATTTACTATAAAAGTAGTGCCGAATAATCACAATATTAATTAATTTATCTCCCGTCGGTTTAGGTTTAACAAACAAAAAAGAATGTTTTCCAACTAATTATTTTAAATTAAATTAATGATTTGCTTATGTTTCGGATTGTCACAGTTTATTTGCACAAAATATGTCTATGAGGGGGGGGGGTGTGTTTATTTTCCAACCCTCCCATTCATTTCCAAATTTAGATTTTTCCTCCCTCCTGCTTTTCCCAACCTTTCAATTCCAATTTGTCCCCAATGCTTTGTCTCCAACCCGTCGACTAATCTTTTCCCATCATTTTCCCACTTTTTTCGTCCATTATTTCTCCAACAAATGGCAACCAATCAAAAAAGCCGAAGAGATCACTTTATTTTCTTTGTCTCCGTTTTGGCATTCGCCCAAATCACATTTTCTGCTGATAATTGTCCATGTCAAAATCAAGGTGCGGAAACTGCTTGCAACATGGTCTTTCAGAACAGGCCATTTCTGTGTCAAAGTGTCGGTGAGTTTTTGCCTTTTGTGGACTAATTGTTGTCTATTTTAAATCGATTAGATAGAGTCAAATAAATATTTGGTCCATCTTCATTAAAATACTTTTTTAATAAATCCATTTTTTATTTTTACATAGTTATGCGGAACGAGGCGTTAAAATGTGCAAAGACATGCCAAATGTGCTGCGAGCGGCCGGAGTTTAAGTGCAGCAACCAAAAAGGTAGGGGCGACTTCTACCGAGTTGATGATATCGGTTATATCTCCATGAACAAACCAACAAAACAAAAACAGATGAGGAAACGTGTCTGCAATTGCAAGCGAACGGATGGTGCACTTCACAACGGACGATAATGGCCAGTTTGTGTCCTAACAAATGCGGATTGTGCAACATGGTTATGGTCGGGGGTGCCGAGTGCAGGCGAGTGGGGTGGTGGTGAACAACCCCACTATCGAACGTTACAATTTAAATGGGTTTATTTAAACACTTTGAGCAATTACTATGCATTTCTCGCCTTTCCCATTAACCCTTTATTTCCCTTCTTCAGGAACAAAGATGAAGCATTTTGTGCCAAAACTACACCGGAGGGATGTACCAGTGTGGACCCATTGGTGAAGTACCGAGTGCAAACAAAGTGCGCCAAACTGTGTGGGTGGTGCCAGAAGTGAAATTAATTCGGATTCGGACACTTTTATTCTTCATTTGACATGCGAAAAATAAACATAAACAATTGGATACATTACATTAATGGATTAATGGAATGGATTACATTTAGATTAATTTATTTTTGCTAAATTTAAACTTTCGCTGAATTTGAACAATCCCATATGGGATGTCCAAATCTGCTTTTGTAGTATAATTGAAGTTCACAAATGGAGAAGAATTAATATTAAAAAAGATTAAAAAAAGGAAAATTAAACAAAAAAAAGTCTATTGGTCTGAATTGATCTTTCAAATTTAAAATCCAAAAAAAGTGGGCGAATTTACAAGGATATACTACCTATTCGGCAAGTCCAAATCCACTAAAATAAATTATTAAACCCCTAAAAACACATTAATATTTGCGTTTCCAATTTCCGGCCTAAAGTCCCAGTTTGCACAAAATTTTGGCAATCCAATTGGTAGACTTGGGATGGGATCCGCCACTGCACTGGCACTGATATCCCCCGCTGCACTCTCTGTTCCACACGCGCACACAACCGCCACTGGCACGGCCAACACAATTGCGGCATCGGTCGGGGCACGAGTACCACAGAACGCCGGTCAAGAAGCTGGTCTTAAATGAGAGAGAGAAATTGGAAGTGGAAGGAAAAGCACAGATAAATACAGATAAATAAGTTCACCTCCCCCCCCACCGACCCGATCCCACCCCAGTTCACTCAGTTTTACCGGTTTGTTTCAGTTTCCGGTTCAGGTACGATACTGTATGACAACCACAATTCTTAAAATTCACCTGATTACAGTACTGCAATACGATTACAGTACTGTCATGCGCAATATTGAAGACTAAATTTCCTTCTCAACGGGTACGGTATCACACCGTATTTGCAAAAGTGCACTAACACTAACCTGTGGCGTACAGCGACTCCAATTGTTATAGCAATTTGCTTCAATTTTCGAATTGTCCAAAATAAATAAAAGGAACAATGAAACAAAGAAAAGGGGATAAATGCATCTACGGGTGGTGATCATTTGACAGATTTTGGATTGTTCAGATTGAAATAGAGAAAAGTGCACAAATTATGCGCAATTTATACAATTTTGGATGTTGAAAATTTGAATGGGATTATCCCGGCCAAAAATTGTGCGAACATAAAAAGGAATATTTTGCATTTAATTTGCAAGGAAAAGGTACGAAAATATGTAAAGACATGAAAAGATATGAAAGGGATAAAGAGAATAGAACAATTGTTTCATCCATCCCATCCAATTAAAGTTAGAAAAAAACATTTTGTTTGGAGGAGTGCGCTGTAGTAATGTTGTGCGGGGGATTGGCCGATGTTTGTTAAATCCACTTTTAAAGCACTTATTTTATCATGTCCAATACATTTTAACGGAAGACCAAAAACTATTTGTTTTGCAAAGATACAAATAAAGATTATTATCAAATTATAATTTGGAACGTATTTGGCCAATTTGTTTTAAAAATCCCTCTGATAGCTCGACATTAACACATTTTGCAACGTTTAAATTGCATAATATACTCCAATCAATCAATTCTTTTCAATCAGCATAAAAATAGTCATCATATTCATAAGCAATACCCAAAATATGAATTTAGCCAGAAAATTTGTAAATTTCTCAATTGAATATTTTTTTGTATGGTAACTGGTGGGGTACTGTATAATAAATACTAGTTTGTGTCTTTTCATATTGTAATAAGTTTTTCACTGTTCACTCCCTTCAATTATTTTTCAGTTTCCAATCATTGGGTTACTGTATGTTTCAATTCTGTAAATTATTTTGAAGTTTTATTCATTAATATTGTCATTCTAATGGATTTTGTACATGTTTTACATCGCTTTCTTTGTATTTCCTTTGTTTTGCGCATTTGCCCATTTGAACACTTCGCTATAAAAGCACGTCGCCATGTTCGGCCGGCATTTGCAGAAAGTTAACATCATCCTCAGTAGGGCCCAGTCTTGAGAAGCGGACTCGGTTGGCCCGGACCATCTCAGGTCGACGCATTGGCTGGTCACTTTCCGGAATGAGCAAAGATCGAAACTTCTAAAACATTGTGAATATTATTAAGAAATAGATCGTTGATATTTCATCCCATTTTTCAAATAATTCTATTTGAGCTTGGTCCGTCTGTCGTTTACCTCCCCAAAAGTGTGTCCTTTTGCCGTGCTCAACTTCCAAATTCCAACCAAAGGAATTGCTGACACCGACGAAAGTGCGAACAAAATGCCGACGGAGTTGGCCAACGGGGGATAAACGTAGTCTTGGTATTGGAGGGGCTGCAGGTTGATGAAACTGCTCAGAATCATTGCCTTAGGACGAAGAACACATTTAAAAAATAGTTTAATAAAATATTTAAAAATAATACGATGAGGAATATGGGTGCCCCAACAGTCCAACAGATGCTAAAAAATAAATAAATATTTGTTCTTTTTATTTATTAATGTTGAAACCTACCGCCAGTACCAGCCCGGTTCAAATCCGAGCATTTCGTGGATATCGTTACAAAAGCGACGAATCCCTTCAAAAAGCGATAAAGCAATTGCGAAATGATTGAAATACCGTAACAGAAGGAGATGACCATTGTCTCGCAGAAGACAGCAATTAGCAGTCCCCAGGTGGTACCGTACACGATCAGCCATTCCATCACCAGCATTCCACCCTGGAGTAGTCCAATCAATTAGTCAGTCAATCAATCAATCAATCAATCAATCATATTAATGATCATCAATAGATCGATTATACCTTTGTGCACATGGTCAGCCCGATCACCATGTAGAAAGCGAACAGCACGGCCACGAATATTTCCCGATTGCGTTTTATTATTGGAAATTCGTCACTTAAGCCAGTGATGATTGCCTCCGAGCCGCCGAACTGAAAAGGTTGCAAAAAGGGAAATAATTGTTCAATAAAAAATTTAAAAACGAACCGAACTGTCCAATCCGAGAGTGAGGAGCATGAGGAAGAAGACCAGCGACCAAATGGTTGCTCCGGGCATGGTGGCCAATGCTTCTGGATAGACAACGAAGACGAGACTGGGAAAGAAAAAAGGAAGGCAAAATGATGGGAATTGGACAAAGGAAAGGATCCGAAAAATGAAATAAATAATCAAATAAATACCCACCCAGGCCCCTCTTGCGCAACTTCATGGATGGGCTTTCCACTTTTACACGACATGTATCCGAGCACTGAAAAAATCACGAAGCCAGCCAAAAAACTGTGAAAATTGGGAAAATTGTTCATTAATCTCTTTTTGTTCATATTTTATAAAAGATGCCTTGTGCAGCAGTTTATAGTGCTGGTGAGGAGGGCATCGAAATACACATTGTTGTTGAACTCATTATACGACGAATAAGCCTGAAGATATTATCGTAGGGATAAAATGGGTAAATTAATTCCAAAAAGGACCATCAGAACGCCAAAGCCAGGACCAAGGGAGAAGAATACCTGATAATGGAAAATCGGGAGGTTTACAATTTTTAGAAATCAATTTTAATGTTAATACTTGGGTAGCAGCGTCCTGCCACACATTTGGGTCTTTCAATTTCTCCAAATTTGGCCGCAAATAGTACTCAATGCCCTTTTCGGAACCTTAATTTATCAAAAAATGCATTAAGTTTGAAATTGAACATTCAAAGGACCAGGAAGGGTTACGCCTCGGATGAGCAGACAGAATAACACAACATACGGGAAGATGGCGGTAAACCAAACGACCTTAATGTAGTTCGGAAAGTCAAAAAATCGAAACTTTTTATGAATTAAAGACCTTTCCAGACATTTTTATGCCTTTCCAAAGGGAAAAGTAACAGATGAGGTACACGACGAACAAACAGATCTGAGGAGGGTAATTAGTGATAATGGGAAAGGTAATTAGTGATACCGGGAAAGGTATTAGTGATACTGGGAAAGGTAATTAGTGATACAGTACCACAATCTCCCAGTTGATCGATCCCAGCGAACCAATGCTCTGCGTGACGTGCGGAACGGCTTCTTGGTCGGCGTGAAGGCCGAGAAAGTACTTGCTAAACTCAGAAAGGTAAAGAAAGGTGATAGTATCCAATTAATTATCCAAAAAAGTCCCACTAAAAGTATTCCTCCGCCGCGGACACCGCACGTTCAATGACCACAGTACCATTGGCCCCAATAGTGCCGTTGGCTCCGAAGATTGGCTCTTCGGCACATTGTTGCGACGCATCGCTCCAACTGGGCTCGTAGCAAGCCGGCGAATTGTCTGAAATAAATTCATTAATAATACCATAATCATCTTGTAATGGATGATCCATCCAAGTTACTGTATTCACTCATCAGAGTGAATGCAGTAACTTGTGTCAATTCTATTTTCAGAAATGGGTAAGGATTACATATACAAATGTAAATGATATAATAATAATAATAATAATTGATGATAGGAAACGCACATTCCCCTGAGCAACTGCTCCAAGGAAGTTTGGTGGAGAAGGAGACGTAGAAATAGTGAAGAGCGAATGCGATGATCACGTTGTAGAACTGAACGGGATGGAAAGGCGGGATGATGGAGTGGGTTAAAAGTTACAAAATCGGTGTAAAAAGCAGTCATAATCACACAGTAACCGATCCCTTAAAATTGAATATAAATAACAGCAAATAATAAAAACTATTTTGCCTTTGAACAATGGACATATTCTGCCCCAGGTGGTGATTGCGCCTTTGCGATGGAATTGGCCCAGTGCCAATTCCATGTAGAACAGTGGGATGCCTAATTGGAGCGAATTTGCAATTTTAATTTAATATTTAATATTGATGATAATAATTAATGTCGATAATTTAAAAAAGATACCGGCCAAGAGGACCATCATTGTGTAGGGGATGAGAAAAGCCCCTTAAGAAAAAGATCGAATAAAAGGATCGAAGTGAAAAAAATAGTAAAAAAAAAGAAACCTCCGCCATTTTTGAAACACAAATAGGGGAAGCGCCACACATTGGCCAAATCGACAGCGAAGCCAACAACGGAGAGTAAAAAGTCAATTTTACGCTCTGAACAAAGGAAATGTTAAAAATTTTGAAAAAGAAAACAGTTAAAATGAACAGTTAATAACATCGAAAGTTTCATGTGCAGCAACTTATTATAATATGACGAAGAATTATGAGAAAATGTGTTACAGTATACCCCAAGTTTCGCGTTCTGCTCCTTCTCCGTCGTCGATATGGCCACCTCCTCCTTCCGGCAATGTGTTCAACACCAACTCGGTGCTGGCCTTTGTCGTCTTCTCATCAAAACGTTGTCTTGAACAGAGAAGCGGTGAGTTGGCGGGAGGCACTCTGGTGCCCAAAATTGTAGTGTATCTAATCAGAAAACGATAATGACTTTAAAAACATTTTAAATTTTAATTCTTTTTACTTTGGAGGTCGTTCTTCGCCCTTCGGACGTGCTTCCATCGGAAATTTTGCCGGTGTTGGAGGAGTGGTCGGACTGAAGTCCACAATGGACATGTAGTTTTGGTGGGTTATTTGGATTCGGCTCGGATGCTAAATATGGTAAGTTCACTCTTTTTCCTACTGTATCTTTCGTCTTAGTACACTGACCTGATCAAATACAATTGACGAACTGGAGGCCATTTGGCGTTCACATCGTTTGTTTGTTCGCGCACTGTTATTTTCAACTGGAACTCGGCTTATAACAAACACATTTTTTAGTAGGAAATGTACCGTTTTTGGGTTGTTGCTGTTGTTGTTGTTGATTCTGTTTGGTTCGGGTTCCCATTTCGGGAGAGGGGATAAAGAAGTGGCCAAGATGGAGGAAAGAAGTTGGTGGACGATGACTGGTCGATGGGACACTATTTGAGATCAAGGCCAACTGATTGCTAGATGTTAGGTTACTGTATTTCATTCAACATCCAAATCCAAATATATTGCTACAGATTTCAATGTGTTTGGGTTACTGTACCTTATCCAATCTCTGTCTAGAACTTCATCCTTTTTGGCACTTTACCTGTTTTCGTTCGTCGGCGAGTTTCTCCGCTCTCCTGCTCCTCCGTCGTCGTCGTTGTGCTGCTCCAATTCCAATTGGACCAATTGCGGGATCATTGGCCCTCCCTTCCTTTTGCTACTGATGAACGGCACTTTGCCCATTCATTCATTCCTCCCGACCCGACCGCCCTTCCCAATTCTCCAATTTTCTGTCCCTCCCCCCCCCCACCACAATTGTTGGGTGAATGCATTTCGCGTGAAACTTATTTTGGCAGCACCAAAACCCATAATAAATTTTGGGTACAAATGGAGGAAACGAAGATAAGGAGGAGAGACAAGGATAATGGGTCCAATTGAGAAGAAAGAAAGAAAGCATGGACATCACAGACAGGAAAAGCTCCATCACCGACCCGAAGATTGTCAAACCCCGAAAATGGATGCAGAGCAAATGATGGAAAAAAGACTGAGAAAAAGAGAGATATAGTTGAAAATGGCATGATTTAAGTGTAAAAATGCGAATTAATCAATTTTGGACATTTTAGACAATTTCTTATAGTTTTATAAACAAAAATCCGTCTTATTTGAAAGTTAAAAGTTAAATTTAAGACATAAACTATGACTTGTCACAACTTGGCATTGTAGTGGATGAACTAACAAATAATTTTTGCCTTTTTCTCTTCCCTATCAATCCTTTCTAATTAATTCCCATACTATATTTTCTTTTTTTTCTGCCCATACTTATTGCTCTTCTCGTCCTCCTCCTTTCCTCTTTCTCCGCTTTTCCTCCTCCTCCTCCTATCCTCCTCCCCCTCTCCTCCTCCCCCTTTCCTCTTCTTCTCTTCCTCTTTTCCTCCTCCTCCGCTTTTCCTCCTCCTCCTCCCCCTCTCCTCCTCCCCCTCCCCTCCCCTCCCCCCTCCTCCCCCTCCTCCCTCACCCACACCAGTCACCTGATCTTGCCAAGTCAGGGATAAGCATGCTTTATCCACATCCATCGTTGACATTGTCATGTGTCCTCTATCCTTCTCTGTGTATTTTTCTTTTTATTTTCTTTGGAAATGCCAAAAATGTATGTGGCACCCTGCCCCAATCCACCCCAACCCCAACCCACCCCAACCCACCCCAACTTTCTCCCCCCCCCCTCCAAAATCCACGCCTTTCCATCTCTTGCGCATCCCTTTAAATGCCCTCCGAGCCCATCCATTCCACACACACATTCCAATTATTCTGGTATAAATTAGTCCAAATTTGGGCTAAAAGCTTATTAAAAGCCAAAAAGCACTAACAGTAACTGTTTTTTTGTTGAAATTTAATCCCAAGGGACAGTCCCTCTGAAACAACCAAATTAGACTAGTACAGTAGACTAGTACCAATTTAGACTAGTACAGTACCTCCTCATTCGCAGAATTTATGCTGAGTAAGAACTATACTGTACTAGCGTATCATCTACCGTATTTACCGTTGATTGGTGTACGGTAGTTTTGATGTGGTACTGGTGAACCAATAGATGGATCATCTTTCAAAGTATTATCATTGTTTGTCAATGTGTTTCCCTCCAATTTCCTTCCAAATCCGAACATTGCCCTGATGTGTTCCTCCCCCTGTCCAATTTTCAATTTTCCAACTTTCCCCACTTTTTCAGCATCAACAACAAGTTGACCATGTTCGTCCCGTCCTCTGTTGTGCTCGTCCTCGTCTTCCTCGCCCTTCTGTCCTCTTCCCCCGTCTCCGCCGATAATGTGTCCATCTCCGCCAGCCTGGACGTTCAGATAAAGGCCCAGGCGGAGACGTCGCTGAACATCCTGCTAGGCTCGGCAAGTGCACCACTGCTAAACGTTTTGCCCCCGCCGGTGCAAGGTTTGAATTTTTTGACTCTTGACAAAAATACAAAATTTTCAATTTTACAATTTCTTTTACAATTACTCATTTTTTCCAATTTCTCAGGACAGAAATACCAAATTTCTCTAAAATTTTTGTTGAACAATAAGCCTAGAACCAAGATTTTGGATTAAAAAACAACTCCATGGGTCCAAAAAAGCCCTGAACCTACTATATATTGTTTGTTTGTTTATTGTTGTGTTCAGATGCATTGCCCCCTGCGGTGAAGCAGGCACTGCAGCAGGAAAGCGTGACTGATCTGCAGACGGAGCTGAAGGCCGTGCTAGCAGTGTTGGCCCAAGCGGCGAAGGGCCAAGGGCCGGGCAGTTTGGCCGAGTTGCAGCAACAACTGGAGAAGGCGGCGCCGGAGACCACCAAACTGCTGAAGGCCCTGTTGGAGGTGCTGGAGCAGAAGTACGCCATGTTTAAGGCGAAGCTGGACGCCAAGGCACAGCAGTTCATGGTGCAGGTACTGCTCGGGATTGAGGATATAAACTGATTGATATACAATGATCTATGTATTCCTTCTTTTGTTCAGCTGGAACAATTGGTGACACAATTGCAAGCCAAAATCCAAGCGCAATTGGGCCCAAAATACACGGCACTGGACGTGCAGGCCAAGGCGGTGAGTTGGCTAAAGGATAGAGGGATAGAGGGTATGACAGTCACAACATGTCCGACCTGAACATGTCCCTCTGGAATCTGAACATGACGTTCTTGTTCTATTCCATATGTTCTTGTTCTATTCCATATTGTTCATTTGTTCCCTTTTGCAGAGTCTTCAAGCGATGGTGTCCATTCACAGTGAACTGTGATCGAGACCAGGCTGGCTGACGATGGTGCAATTGGTGGAGATGAACCCGCGCTGCTCGAGCTGTTCCTGCTCTCCCCTGTAGATAGTCATGGATGGCCCTTCTTCCCCGTGTTCTGTCCTCCTTATCAGTGTTCGGCACTGTTTCCCCCTATTCTCTATGTGTATAAATTGGCATCAGAACATTGAACATTCTCAACAGTCCAAACAGGGGTGGGATACGGTCAGGGACAGGGGGTATACGGTATTTTTAGTATGCCATGAATACGTTCATATTTGTACGGTAGTCTTTCAATAAAAAGCGATGTTCCGCGCGGATCTCAAGCCCATAAAATCGGCTACCCCAAATCAGTTTTTCATTTTCCATATTTTTTTAAATATTTTACCTTTTCCAAGATGGCAAGCAGTTCAGCAGAACTCTGCCATGAACTTCTCCTGCTGTTGGTATTTTCATAGTATCTCATTTTCTTCCCGTTTCTCTCCGAGCTGTTTTTTGTGTTGTTTGTTTTTTGGTGTGGCCCTTTCTTTGTTCTTTCCCCCCACAAATTGTTCTTCTTTTTGTTTTGCTTCTCTTCCCCTTCCTCCGGAATTATTAGGTACTTTTACAGGGCGTACAACAACAATAACAACCTTTTTCTTCCCTTCCCTTTCCCTCCCATTTTTCCCATTTTCGTCCACTTTTTCGGCTTTTCCTTCCTTCTGAAAAGGAAGCACCGCCGATCGAATTCGATTAATCATCGCTTTGATCATTGCGGAACAATGAATTTGGCGGGTTGGGGTGTTGGGTTGGTTGTCCAAGGGGGCTTCCTCCGTTCCCCCCTCCCTTGGACAGATGTGTGGACATTGGACATCCTTTATCTCCCCCTGTCCCCTCTCCCTTCTTTTTACCCAAACCCGAACATTTGTCTTCCTCTCCCTTCTCCCAATTCAATATTTTCAATTTTTCGCCAGTTGGTGCCAGCTGATCGGACCAGTCACCCCACACACCCACACACAAAATGACCAACCCCAAAAAGCTGTCCGAAAAGTTTTTTGTTCAATTTTCCGAAAATATTTTCTAATTTTCTTCAGAGGTATAACTAGAAACCGCAGCGCCTGATCGGATCCGGACTGGATTTTTCGGACCTCGAATCCGTAAATTTTTACCAGTCCCTAGGCACGACTTCGCGAGTACTTCCCTAGCTATACTTCTGGTTAGAGTACATTCTTCCCTCTCTCTTCACACTTCCGACGTACCTTTCCTTTCCTTTCCTTTCCATTCCCACCCCTATGTCCTGTCCTTTATTCTACTTTTTCGTGTTGAAAAAAGCAAAAACCATTTAATGGAGGGAAAAGGTGCAAAACGAAGGAAATCGGTGGTGGAGGAGGAAAGGGGATGGGGAGGGGGAGGGGGAAGGGGAATGGAGGGGAGGGGGAGGAGAGGGGGAGGAGAGGGGGAGGGCGGGGGAGAGG
>JAQIYK010000012.1:0-32212 GCA_034700465.1 Rotylenchus robustus
CTTTAAAATTTGGCAAAAAACTTTAGACATTGGTAATCCGAGGCGCCGATAGGCACCGCGGAGAAAAATTTGCGTATTTTTTGCTGACAAAAAGTCTCCCTTTTAAAATTTTTTACCCCTTCCGTCGGTTCGCCCCTCTGCTCGAAGAATGCCGAAGGCAGAATGCCGAAGCAATGTCGAGAATGCCTAAGGCATTATGCAATGTCGAGAATGCCTAAGGCAGAATGTCGAGAATGCCTAAGGCATTTAATATTTTTATAATTTTGTGTTTTATCAATTTTTTAGCCGTTGACAAAACACTATAAAATAGCTTTTATTTTTCGGTAAAACAATCAAAAATGTTGAAATTTTTAAGTTTTGTTCCATTTTAACTTTTAAACTTCAGCAATTTACCCGACTTCCCTGGCGGATTTACGCGTCAGTGTTTGGAACACCAAAATCGGCCTGTGCAGAGTATGGGAAGGTTCATTTTTTCCTTAAATAAAACCAAACTTTTATGCCAAAATTCCAATGTACACCCCCAAAAATCTTAGCTTTCTTTTCCCTTCTCCCTCCATAGGTACACCATTTGGCAGGGTGCCGGCGTGGCGACTGGCACCGGCGGTTGCTGCAGCGGACACTTCCGGCACAATGTGTGCGTGTACGGCACTGAAGACCTGGCCCACATTGGACGGGACCGGCTGCACTTTTACCTAAACAAAATGGTAATTGGTAATGACATTGTCCGCATCACATCTTTCCTTCCATTTTTTCAACCGCCATTTTCTAACTTTTTTTTTGCATGAATAATTAATTTGATGTCAATTTATATTTAATTAATTAATAAATAAATAATTTAATTTTTTAAATCAATTTATTATTTTTTCATTTTTTAAACTTTAATTCGCGTTAGTTAATTGTTTTCAAAATTATTTAATTTCTGCCCAAAATCCAAAGATGACTTCCTTCGACTTTGGCGCTGTTTTCTGTTGGCTGAATGTGCTGGCGGAACGAAGGGATCAACAGCTTGTGGACAGCATGGACCAGCCGGTCCAAGTCAACAGGCATTTCTTTGCCCAACTGGCACATGTTCGTGGCGAAAATATTTTGTCACCAATAAACTAGGGACTTTTTCTGGCAAAAAATTAGAAAAAAAAACTATTTTTTCGTTCTAGTCTTCAATTTTTCAATGTTTTTTATTTTTGAAACCATTTTCGAATTATTTTCGGTTTTTCGATGTTTTGTCTTCATTTAAATTTTGGACCTCTAATTTTTTAAAACTGAAATTTCTTCCATTTTTAGGTACGTTACAATCGGTTGCGCGCTGAGGGTCGGCTGGGCGAGTTCGTTTGCTGACCACCATCCAATCCAAACTGCTGCTGCTGATCCAAACTGGGTGTTTTGTTTGTTCCCTTTGGTCACCTCTTTTCTCCTCCAAAATGGGTAAATACAACACTTTTCATTTCTGCACTATTCACTCACCATTTTCTTGCTCAATTCTTTTGTGCAAATTTTTCTCATTGTCAAATAATAGCAAATAAATGGGACAAATTTTGAAAAATATTTTAAAAAATACATTAGTAAACTTTAGTTCGTGCAAACTCATCATGTTATACTCAAAAACATTTAAAGATAATTGGTACTAACTCATTAACGGGGGACGGGGAAGGTAAGGCAAAAATCAATTCAGTTCCTGTATTTAGTCAGTGCAACAACCAAACAACAAAAAACAACAGTTCTGATCCAAAAATCGAAAAGCACTTTTTGTCTCAAAGTGGTCGTGAGTCCGATCTTTGGTCTGCAACCCGGTCCCTACACATGGATGGGCATATTTTCCCTGTTATCCGCGGGTATCCATCCCTTGGGGTTTTCAAAATTGCGCCGAGGTGAAAGTGCCCCCCCCCCTCCTCATGGTCACCACCATCACAGGTCCCCGTCCCCGTCCTCCCCCATCTCCCGCCCCAAGTCGGCATCTTCAAAGGCCCTCTCCCTTTCATCCCCTGCCGTGGCCATTATCCTCCTCCCCCTGGCCATTAATTGCCTTTTTCTCCTTTTATTCATTCCTTTCATCGGCCGACCATTCCATTCTTTTCCAGCGGCGAAGCGGAAAATTGGAGACAAAACATTTGGGGAGAGAGCGGGGGGAAGGGGAGGGAGGGGAAGGGGAGGGAGGGGGGGGAGGGAGAGGGAGAGGGGGGGGGGAGGGGGGCGTGAAAATTAAAAAAGGGAGGAAAAGTCATGTTACGGGCCCATAACCATTGTCCTCGGATAGAAAAGTCTCAACGCAAAAACTTGCGCGGTTACCCTCTTTGGATCAACTTCAAAGATCCAAATTTGCATTTTTGCTATTGTTTTGTTTTTAAAACCGACTTCCAATAGGCGAAATGGATTAATAGTAGATTTGGTTCGAGAAAATAAGGGATTAGGCTCTTATTAGGCCGATAAATAATGTTTTAGCAAAATGTTTTTTGTTTGAAAATTGGAAAAAATAGTACCTATCAACCTGCTGAATATGTGTTTAAACAAGTAAAGGGAAAGAAGTGAAGTACGAGTCTACTGCATGCAGTTCAATGGATGGACCCGACAAAATTGCCTTTCTTTTGGCACTTTTGTTACTGTTACCCATGTTGGTACCTTACAGAGTACCTCCATTTTGCTCCACCATCCCTTCCCTCCCCTTCCCTCCCCCTTCCCACACCCATCCAATTGCCAATAATATATCCCTCCCCTCCCCCATTCCCATCTTCAAAGGTTGTCCCGCCCTTCCCCATCCTCCCCTTTTCTTTCTCGTCGTCGTCGTTCCAAAATCCCTTCTTTTTCCCATTTGGTTTGGCGTTTTGTTGTCCTCCGCCGCCTTTGAGCCTTTTGAGTTTTGAGCGATTGGCCGCCCCGTCCTCGCAATTCCCCCTCCGCCTCGTCTATGCTTTTCTGTCCCCGTCCCCGCAATTCTCCTCCCACCTCCCACCGTCCCGTCCCCGCCTTTCTGTCCCTTTGCCCTTTTTTGTCTTTTGCCGCCATCACTTTCTCCCTTTATCTCCTGCTGAACTTCCCTCCCCCTCTGCTGATGTCCCCCTTTTGCACCTTTCCGCTGTTGTCGCCGTCGGCGCTTAAAAAGAACGCGGCGCCGCGCGACTAAAAATTTTAGTTAAAAATCCTTCCGAAATTGCTCACCCATATGATTATGATCATCAATCAAAATCTGTTAGACATATAAAAAGTTAGCCAACACAATAACCCATTGGAAGTTGGCTGTATAGATCGGAATGACCATCCGTTCCAACGATATTCGGTGTCGGATAATATCCGAATTACCCGATAATCTCTAATTTAGACAACTTTTTTCTAATTCTGAAATGTTCACTATGTAATTGAAATGTTTGGATTCAAATCCGAACCTGTTGCAATCCCTCCCTGATGCTGTGCTCTAACCAACTGAATTTCGTTAGCTTTCAGCTGATTTTGAGGATAATTTTTTAAAAGAGTCGTTGTCATGTTCACCATGGTTGATCACCATGGGCTGTTGATGTTCTTCTTCTTTCCATTTTTGGTGGTGGTGACCAAAATGGGGGAGAATGGCGGAGGGAGGGGGAGATGGAAGGGAAAAGGGAAGAAGGGAGGGGCGGTGGGTACAAAGGGATTTGAGCAAAAAGGACCGAACATAAAAGGGGGGATGGGAGGGGAGGCGGGGAATCGCAACTCTCTCTCCCCTCAAAATGTTGCCGCCCGTCGCGGTCGGCGGCAACCCTCCCTTTGATCTTTGCCGCCCTCGTCGCCCCTTTTAAGTGCTTCCAAACTCCGCCTGTGGAGAAGGAAGTTCACTCCCCCAACAAAGCCACGGAATTTGGAACTAACTGTACCTTCAGAGAATGTTGCACTATCGCCAACCGCCCTCCTCCGCCTCCGTTTTGTCTATTCCGGTCGGCGCTTCTCCTCCTCCTCCGATTTCGCTTTTCAAAAGTTTACAAGCCACACTGGACCATCCGGATGCGTTTGCTGCCTTCCGCGCTTGGTTGCACTCCTCCGCCTCCCCTTCCGGATACCGTGGTGCGGATGTACTCGACTTTTGGCTGGCTATCTGGGCCTTCCGGCGTGCGGTGCGCGAGTGTGACCCACGTGCGCAGCGTATTGGCACCGCTTTCCACAGGCGCTTTGTGAGGTCGAGCAAAGTTTTGGTTATGGTCAAGTACAGTACAGTACAACCTACCAGATAAATGAAAAATACCGTATCCTTCCGTTTGGAGAGATTTTCAATTTATATATATAAATTCGCTTATGGTACTATGACTCCATATTTTAAACCCCAAATACAGTACCTTTCCCTGGTTCAGTCCCCGCACGGGCTGCTGCGATTTCTTGCCGGCGTCGGTGCGCGTCGCGTGTTCTGAGTGTCTGCAGCACGCGATGCGCGAGGATTTCTTTGATGCGTGCGTTCCGTACGCATGGGCACGCCTGGCGCAGGAGCACGCGTACTTTGTGCGCGCGCGGACAAATGATCAACAGCATGGGCGATACCAAAAGGACGAGGTAAAGGATGATTGTACATATGTAAAAATGAAGTAAAATTACCCGAAAATATATCCATAATAAGTCCACACTTTCCGGAAGCCAAACGACAAATTTAGGGGGCGGAAGGAGCGGAAATGAGGAAAGAGGAAGCGCATGATCATAGTCAGGCGGAAAGGGACGGACTCCGGCGGGGGGAAGGCGAGAGCGACGCGTTCGCGCGACAATTGGCAGAAAGATTGGACCGTCTGGCGATGGAGCGGAAGGGCCAATTGGCAGAAGGGGACGCGGACGAGCGGGGGGAGGAGGCGCATGTTGGGCCGAACCGGAGGCGGGTCGGAGAGGCGGACGAAGCGCCGGAAGAAACCATGACGCCGGAACGCATGTGTGCATGGATGCAATTCGCCAGTGCGTACAGTGCGTTCAGAGGTACGGGGGGAAAGCAAACTCAAAAAGGGAAAACCCAAAGTTTACGGCCGAATTTGGCAAAACCTGTTAACCCAATAAAACAAAAAGTAAGGCAAAAAGTAAAAGTACAAATGTACAGCTAAATAAACCCTTTTTTCCTGGGGATAATGTGAAAACATAGTTTTAGGATTACAAAACAAAATTAAAGGTTTTCACTTGGACAAAACCTAAATTTGGGGAGAGGTAGCAAATAAAGGGTACAAGTTAGAAGTTAGCCCCATGCTCTTGTGTAGCACTGCCCTCCTGTGCCTACCACCCGCCACCGGCGGAGTTTGATGCCTATTCGTCCGCCGCCGGATCCACCACCGGCTACATGTCCATGCGGCAAAGGTATGCGCTTATTGGGCTATTCACCCTATTCTCCCCCCCCCCCAACCCCCCTATATTTTCACCCTATTCTCCCCCCCCCCCAACCCCCCCCTATATTCTCACCCTATTCACCCCCCTTTTCCTCTTTTTAAGTGTTCCGCCGACCGCCCAGCACAGCGACAGTTCCGGCTTCTGCAGTTCCTCCACCGGTACCTTAGTAGTTAATTCCCCAAAATTTGTTTTGTTTGGCCGGCAGACCACCCCCCGCCACTGATGACCGTCTCCTACCGCGAACACGGCGGCGCCGGGCCCGCCTTCGTCGTACGCACCGAGCCGCGCGCCACGCTGACCTTCCGCGACTTCCGACGCCTTTTTGGCATTCCGTCGCGCAACAACAAAAGGTAAAGGGAAGGTGTGAGGAGGGGGGGGAAGGGGAGGAAGGAAGTACAGTAATAACCAGTGGCAAAATGTGATTGGGGAAAGAAACGCGACTTTGAGCAACAAAAGGCTTTGGTCTTTAATCATTTTCCATTAAATTTTCTAATTTTGGTCGAAATTAAGGGTTTTCTCCGTAACTTTTCTAAATACGCCCCTAACAATTGATTTTTATTGAAAAATTTAATTTTTAAGATCAAAATAAAATTTATTACCTTTTATTGGGATATTTCCTGTTTCCTTTGCAGGTTCCTGTTCAAGGAGCACTGCCACGAAGTCGCAAGTGCCAACATCATCAACCAGCAGCACAGCCGACCAGTGGAACACCAATGGACCGCCATTTTCGACGACGCCAGCGTGGTGCCAATGTTCGGGGGCCAAGTGGTGGCCGAGTGCCGGACACTGTCCGAGTCGGAGGATTGAAAGAAAGAGGCAAAGGGAGGGGGGAGACAGAACAGATTTGAAGAGGAAAGAAAGTGGGGACAAAACGCAAAAGGGACAGTTGGCCATGTTCGGATGTACGGTCCGAGTTTGTGGGAATGTTCGGAACTCATTTATATTGCGAATTTGTAAATTGTAATAACAACGGGTTTTCGCGCAAACCCAAACATTCTCATCATCACAACCAATTTGTCTTTATAAGTTCACCGTAGTAAATTCACAAAATATTTCGTAAATTCGAAAATAAATGTTCGAAATTTCATTTGCAGGCAATAAAATAACATATTTTTTATTGTAATAAAAAACGTAACAAAAATAAATTCGTTGAAATTTAACAATCGAAACCCGTTAAGATAACAAAGATTAAAAATTCCCTTTTATGAAAAATTTCTGAACAAAGCAACGCGTCGCTGGCGCCACCCTTTTGTGTCCTCCGGATTTTTTTCCGCCAGCCGCTTAAGTCTCCGCGTTAGGGCGCGGTTCAGCGCTATCGCTGCGTCTAAAAATTTAAAAATAAACAAAAATCGAATTTTTAATTAAAAAATTATTATTTCTTCATTTAAACATAAGAAAATTTTGCCCATGGCGCGTGCCATCATTTCATCCACGGATGTCACCTCCAGTGAGCCACCGCCCACCTTCTTCACACATGTGAACACGCAGCCATCCTCCTCCGATTCCTATTTTCAACGAAAAAATAAATTAATCAAAATAATAAAAAAATACCTTTTTTGCGCTTCCAATTTTTCATTTTTTTAAAAATTTCTTAATTTCACAAAAAATCTTATTTTCTAATTTGTATTTTTTAAATTTTAAAGTATTACATACTTTGTGACTGTGGCCAGCAATTTCCACCGGTGGCTGAACACCGACGTACAATGTGCTCGATGCGCACATTTCCTCCATCCAATCCGCATCCAGTACACTTTGGTCCCCAATTTTGTTAACACCGATCACCAAGGGAGCCCTAAAAAATCCAATCATTTAAAAGGAAAAAAAGATAAGGTGAGGTGAGGTTTTAAAGGATATATTTCAGAGAAATCCAACTTTAGGGAATGAGTGGAGTTAAATTTACTTATTTTTATATGAAAAATGCTTACGAAAAATATAGGGTACTTTCCTGTTATGCCGCTCCCCCCCCCAAATTTTTTTTCGGAAAACCATAGGCCTAGGTACCTCCCACCCGAATTTTTCCGGAAAACCCTAGGGCCTAGGTCCCTCTTTCGCTAAAAATTCCGAGATAGGGGCCTAGGCCTATGGTTTTCCGGAAAAATTTTGGGGGGGGAGCGGCATAACAGGAAAGTACCATTGCCTGATGTCTCCACGAGAGATAAAAAGTATTAGTTATGATTCCGGAGTTGCGAAATGTGCGCAGGATGGTCGGATGATATATTTGGAAATTTTAAAGGGATCATTGACTGAGCAAGAGCGCAGGTTGGCAAATTCGACGACGTTGTACATTGGGAATTTGTCGTATTTTACTTCTGAAGAGCAAGTATGGGAATTGTTCCATCGTGCGGGAGATCTTCGACGAGTCATTATGGGTCTGGATCGTTTCACAAAGACACCTTGTGGATTTTGTTTTGTTGAGTATGTCACTTATTTAAAATTATACAAATACATCTTATACAGGTATTATAATCGCGAAGATGCCGAAAATGCATTGAGATACGTCAATGGGACGAGACTTGATGACAGGGTGATTCGATGCGATTGGGACGCTGGTTTCAGGGAGGGACGCCAATTTGGACGTGGCAAACATGGGGGACAAGTTTCTTTTCAATTTACAATCAAGGTAATTAAATTTCGCAGGTCAGAGACGAATACCGACAAAATTTCGATTCTGGTCGAGGTGGATGGAACAAAACCATTCAGGTAAATATTTTTTGGCTTACATTAGCAACAAATATCCATAATTAGCTGCACTCATTTAGAAACGAAATGATCAATTTCAGCAGAGGGTTAAAGTCTGAAAATGTTCGACTTTGTTTTGAAGATCCATCAAGAAACAAATCTCATTTTTGTTTTTATTGGTTGTTTTTTTCTCGCCTGAAATATTATAAAAATCAAAATGCTTGATTAAATGTTTAGTTTGTTAAAGTCATATACCATACATACATATGTAGCTTTGTACAATTTTTATATGTTTATCTTTTCCACAAATTATTAATGTGAGTTCGTTTCATATTCACAAACAAAGCCCAAACTCCAAAAACATTGAAGGAGAAAGAAAGCAGTTTGTGGTTGGTTGGTGACACTCCCTCCCTCCCTAACTTGACTGGTTGCTCTAAATGCATAATATGTTTTCTCTCTCGTTTTTTGGCTTTAGGTTTGGATGGATGGATATAATAAGATATAACTTTTCCTTACTTCTCTTCAAACTTTCCTCCGTTGCACCTACCCAACCAAACATTCCTCCATCCATGCATTACACCCACCAACCACCGCCTGTTTTAAAGAGCAATCAATCACCACGTCACCAACCAATCCATTTCGCTAAATAATTGTATTCAGCCGTCAGCAGAGCGAGACCGTTTCCAAAAAGAAGTTCCTTTTTCTGAGAAAGTTTTAACACTCAAGCAAAAGTTCATTAAATTTTTGACTAAATTTTTAAACAGCAAAAGATGGAGAAGAAAAATTCTCTCCTTGCCATAACCTTTTAGTTGTGGTTTTGTGAAAATGCTGTAGTTTGTGCTTTGTGTCCGCATTCATTTTGTTCTCAAGTTTACCAATAATAAGTACATAAATCCTTTCTATAGACCATAATCATGCGATTTTTCAGTTCTTTCCCGTTTTTGTAATTTGTTATTTCATCGCCCAACCAGTAGCAAGCAACAGGCCATATAGTCATATTGGCGACAACGACTACTACAACGATTATTAAGGGCGAGGCGGGTCGACGAGCGCTTCGTTTCTGTTACTGTCTCTTTCTTCCGCTGCCTCTTCTTTCGCCACTCTCTTCTTCCCATTTTGGAGGTACTATCGGGCGGAGAACTTTTCACTCCCAACATTTTCTTTGTACATCGAAGACAACGACCAAAGGTACATTTCCCGACTTTCCATCTAAATTTAATAGTTGGACAAGCGCAATTTTCGATCTACTGGAAAAGCATACTATTTTAAGTCTGTAAAATATTTTCAAATAAAAAAATACATATGAAAAACTGTAGTAAATTCGTAAATAAACAAAGCATATAAAATGCGGAAACAAACCGATTGGGGATTCATTAGGATTTTTTGAAACGAATTTTCTGATTTGGAAGTCCTTATTAGCCATGGGATCACAATTTGGGCTATAATTACTAGTAGAAGAATGAAACTCTTACATGATGATAACAAAAAATTATCTCTACACATTTAAAACCATCTATTTACTTAAAGTTTGTTTACAATAATAAATAATAAGCACCAGGTTGTTTTTTGACTGCAACGGATAGAAGAAGCTTTATGTCTGACAAAATAGGCGGAGCACCTCGCAGTCAAGATGGACTTGTCTCAGTCATCAACAGCAAAAGAGAACTTTACGATAAAGCACAAAAGGTTAGTTAAAAAAATTGGGTCACAAGATTTTTCTTCAAAGCCTAACATTTTAATTAACAAAAATGTTTTAATTTATAATGTATTTTAGTGCCCGGAGTTCCCATTTAAACCCAGGAGAGTACTGATCGTGTCCAAATCATCCCTACTTGAGTACGAATATGATCGGAGACGACACAAAAAACACTTCAAAAACTGTGAAGATCCAGAATTTGTTAACGAGGTTTCTTAAAAAACGCAGGCTTGTCGTCAAGACAAAAAATCTTATAAACTTATAAATATGATGTTCAGAAAACTGAAAGGAAAAATTCACGTTTGAAAACATTTTTCAGGGTCAAAAAACATTCTCTCCCCCCCCCTCTCTATACGAAATCTTTACCCTGACGACACCTGATAAAACCATTGTTATTTGGAAGAATTTTGATTTTAAGTTAGCGAAACAACACATAAATGTCACTGATTTACGTCAAAGACACGAGCTTCAGCAGCAGTATCTCAACACAATTTCACATGAATTTAAGTAAGTTTGGATTTTGGATACAGTTTTTTCTCTTTTATAGCTTTCATTGAAAACCATGTTATACACATTTTTATTTGTTTTAGACGGCATAATATTGAATGGCGCATAGTGCGTAGACGAGAGTATTCAGACGCACTAGTCCAGTGGGCAGACTTAATTGTTTCGGCAGGTGGCGATGGCACCTTTCTCACTGCAGCTAAACGTGTTTCTGATGGGTTGAAACCAGTGGTTGGCATCAACACAGATCCAGTAGGGTGAGTAATATGAGTTATATAACCGTAAGAAATCCTAATTTTTTGGAAAATTGGCACAAAATTTATAAATAAAAATTAAAGTAATTTTTAAAACTCACCACAATCACAATAAGATTCATATTGTTTTTAGATCAGAAGGGTTTTTGTGTCTCACCGGTAAATCGCGCCGACCTGCGGACGAAGTGATTCGACAATTTCTTGAAGAAGGAAGCGACCCAAACTTTCATTGGATGCGTCGTCAACGGATCCGAGTGACACTGCTCAAGACGGGTATGTCCGAGAATGGCGTCTCGTGCTCCTCATCTTCCTCGTCTATGCAGTACCCGAATGGCATGGTATGTTCAAGCAAAATAATAAAACATTCATTTAACTAGGGTTGTTTACGGGGGGGGGGATCCCCCTGAAAACGGGGGCTGGTCCCCGAGCCCGCCATCCCTGTCCCCGCGGTTTAAAATACGGGGTCCTCCTTTATCCCCGTCCCCGGGGACAAAAAAGGGGAAATTTTTTTAGCTCAGAATTTTTTCAAATGTACTTTTTCCAATTTTTTCCAAAAAACGCTTTTTAGTTAATATCATAATTGTTTCATCTCCGCGCCCTCGTCTCCCCGCGCACCGCCTATTTTTTAAAAAACACGGGGATCCCCGTCCCCGGGGACGTTCCCCCCCCCCGTGAACAACCCTACATTTAACCACAATAAAGTTGTCATATCAAATCAAGTTTTACAAATTATCATAAAAAACAAACACATAACATAACCGCATAAAAGAAATTTCTGGGGAGACTGTAAGAATAACCCAATTGTAATTGTCAGCCTTTCACTATATTTTTTATATTTTTCCTAACTATTTTATAAAGCATTGTAATGGTGTCCAAACTGCACCGGAGAGAAAAGATTCAGTCACAACAGCTGAACAAGCTAATCAATCAGATGACGATGAAATATCTAGCATGATGTCTAAGAAATCAAAGTTTAGGTATAAACTTTGCTTTAAAATTAAAAAACAAAATATAAATAATTAAATTTCAGTTCTGACGATGAGGAACAACAGAGCGAATATGCTGCTGGTGGCTTTACACATAGATTGGCCTTGAATGAAGTGTTTATAGGTGAAAGTCATGCTGCTCGTGTTAGCTACTACGATGTGCAGGTGAGTTTTCATATTTACACACTTTTCACATTTAAAAAAGATAAAAATGCTGATTTTAGGTGGACAATGGTCCGATGACCAAGCAAAAGAGTTCAGGGATGACAATCTGCACTGGAACTGGCTCAACATCTTGGTTAATATTTTTAGTAAATTAATTTAAATAAAATTACCCAAAAATTTAAATCACAGGCATTACAATATCAATCGACTGACGGAGCAAAATTTGGGCGAAATTTTCACAATCATGTCCCAGATGGGAGTGAATTTGGACCGTGAAGTTAATAGCGAAATGATCGAAGAAATTTGTCGGCGTTTCAATGACAAATTGAAATTTGGACCTGAACTGCAAAGTAAACATTAGAAATTTGATTAAACAACAAATTATTTTAATTTTATTCAGTGATGGCATTTAGTGTGCGCGATCCAGTGTTCAATGCCACTTTTCCAAAAACTCTCATTCGCGGATTTGCTAACAAAATACTGCTAAAGGTATGTTTACTACCTTTGTTTTTTTGGATGATGTCCTTTATTCAAAAAGCAATTACAACATTCTCAATGAAGAAAAAGAAATTTTTGAAAGAGTTTGAGCCTTTAATACACCTAGAGTATTTTCGTAAATTAAAAAGGATAATCGATTTTAATTAGTAAATTAAAAACCAATACATAACTTGCAGTAAAAACCATTTGGGTTTTATCTGTCTCAAACCCAAGCTTTAATATATCATTTTGGAATAATTTTTAGTCACGATGTATGCACGCCCATCTGATTCTGGACGGTTCCACCTCAATCCCATTCAACCGAGGAGCTGAAGTTATGCTCGAAATTCACCCGGAAGATGCACTTCGCACTGCGGTATTCAAAGCGGAGGACAGAAGCTAATTGTGAAATAGGTTTGCACCAGGGGCGTCGCCAGGGGGCTATGGGGGCTGAAGCCTCCCCCCCCCGAAATGCCAAAAATTAACTTTTCGGCACGAATAAAAAAAGGTCGGCAAAAAATTTGGCCGTTTAGCCCCCTTCGAAATTTATTTCTGGCGACGCCTCTGGTTTGCGCCGTTGTTTGTGTAAATGGACGGACGACGATGATGAATGTTGATTAGACATGTGGTCGAACAGAATCTTATAGTCATGTTTTATCTTTTAACTTTGATCCAAAATAACTTTGTGGGATGTTTGGAGGGCATTTCTTGTGGACGGCAACCGTTTCATCCTCCCATTTTTCGCTACTGCTGGTGTGAATATAGCAATTCGAAATCAATTTTCGCGTGTAAACACACTTTCCATATATGTCAAATTCCATCTCTCTTTCTCCATCCTTTTCCATTCTCTCTCTTCAATGTATTGCCCATATTCTCTTTATAATTGTAATTATATAACTAATTTTAGACACTAACATTCCCATAACAAGTCGGGATAAAAATGCAAAATCCGGTGATTAATTGCCTTAATAATGCGTTAAAAAACGAAATGAGTATTTCTCGACCAAAAAGTTAAGATTAATGAACCTTTAAAATATTATGGGAGAGGGAAAAGTTAAGAATGGACCCCGCCAAAGAGATTAACCATTGAGCTTCCTTTGTTTGATCAAATCATCCATCATTCCTTCTCCATTCATTCGGTTAAAAGTCTCTAACCAAAAGTCACAAGAACTAACTCCAAATCTGTCCTTTCCGTTTACTATATTCATCCATCAATTTTTTACTCTAGCTGTGTGTGTTCTGTGTTTTACGTTTTACCCAACAAATTGAACTAAGATAAAATCAGTAAAATAAACAATTTCTCAACAATTAAGTGATCCATATATATCCTTGAGCTAACAATTTCAAAATGGCGAAATGTGCACAAAAAATAGTTGACTAATGAACAAAAATGGAAAGTATTTAGCAATAGTTTTTTTTGCTGGAAAATTCGATCTCTGATTGGACTTCTTTTTTTGTTCCCCATTCTTATCAAAACATCGAATGAACGGGAAAGGAGCAGAGTACCAACGGGGGGGGGGTGGATGACATATAGTAGCGGACGCAAAAAGCATTTTTGGGTTTGGATGAATGAAAGAAAGGGGGAGACGGGTATTTTTGTGTTCGCTGACGCTATTGCCCTCTCAGAGATCAATTTTTGAGCTAATAAAAAGATCAAAATTTGATTGCTGTTCAGCAAATCATTTTCCAAAATTTAACAAACCTATGTTTGCAGATTTGCCTAATACAATAGTTAATGAATCACCAGTTCAATTCATCCTCATATGATCATGATTTGCTTTCTTTTTTTAATCCATCCATTCGTTCGTGGTTGGGATTAGATTGAGAAGGTTGATGGTAACTCGTTGGCAATAACTTTTTAGTAATTTATTGAAACAAACAAATAAATTTACTCGAGATTGTTGTTCTGCGGCCCAAAAAAGTACCTTAATAATACCAAGTTTGAATATTCCACATTCTGCTGGCGTCGTCCTCGATCAGCAGAGATGGGTCATCCTCCCCTCCTTCCGTTTACAATCCAATTGCCCCTCCTTCTCTCCAGCACTTTCCCATCATTCATCTGAATGAATGTGGGCAGTACTCCTCCTCAGTCAGTACATTCCAATTATTAAACTGCGACGGGCAAATGACCCAAAAACAGAAAGGCCTTCCCCGGCAAAGGTCAACAACTCATTCTTCTTTTTCCCCACCAAATTCTTTGACATTTTCCATTTTTCCACAATACTTTTCTTTCTTTCTTTGTCTCCCTTTTTGGGTTGCTCTTTTCCCTTTTTACCTCTACCAGAAATTGGCAATTTCCTGTAATAGCACAAAGTACGCATAAATACACAACCCCACAACTCAACCAACCATTGTTTGATATACCCGCGCAACCTGTTTTTATTTTATTTTGTTCATTTTCCCAATTAGCGATTGCGAAACAAATAGGCCGAACCCCCTTGTTGGCCGAACCCCCAATATAATATTTAATTTAATTAATTTGTTCATTTCCGAGATGATGACGAACATAAATAAGGTAAGGTAAAAGGTAGTATTGATTTTTTGTCAATAATCACCAAAGTAGTTTTGTTATCCTATCAGGACAGTCTACTATATATATATAGGTATTGATAGGTTAGGTAGTCACCTTTATACCCATTTTGGGTTTTCAAAATTGTCCAAATCCTTCGGATAAACGGACGGATAGGAAACCTTCACAATATTCAAAAGGAACAAGTGAGTTGAGTTCTTTTGTATGTCCCAGTGTTTCCAATGTTTCTCCCAAAACATTATTATACTTTTTTTTCTTCCAAACAAATAGCCCCGGGGAAAGTGGTCTTTTGCGATTCCTCCGCCCGCCGCCGAAGCGGAAATGCGACGGAGCAATGGATGGGAGGGTGGGGCGCGAGTGGCTGGGGCTGCTTAGGTGGTTCCCCATCCAATCGCCAGTAAAAAGATGAATAATGGCGATTGTGCTCAATTTGATCAAATTTGCTCCAAAAAATGTTGTAAACCTTGCTAACACAACCCCGACCCTATTTAAATAGCGGCTCATTAGTTCTTCTCCAAAATATTTTTTAAAATTTTGCTAAAATAAATATTTTGAAAGATAGGTACAGGTACATACAATCTTCATCAGCAGAATAATCGTCAAATCCTGAATTTTTGGAATTTTGTCCTTGGAATTTGCGCAATCTTTCGCCTCCGATCCCCTGGGGTTTGATCAGTTCCTTTCAAGTCGTCGTTTTCCCTTCGCGCTCTTGAATGTTAGGGGGAGGGATGGAACAGTAGGTTGTGACGTAACTTCGTCAACAGGTTGCACGCCCAAATAATCGCAATCTTAATTAAATTATTATTTAGTGTTGTTTCCGATCATTTAGAAAATATATTTTCGAAACTTTTTAAATTCGATTTCTTTTTTGCTAAAAAAAATCAAAAAAATGTCATAAATAAAATAACCATTTTTTATGCGGGACTAAAATTGGGTAAAATAACTAACTAATCCTCAATCCCCCCCCCCCCCCGCCCCCAACCAATCATATGGACAAAGGTGTGTGTGCACAACACATGATTAAACGAGATGAGATGGAGGGAGACGAGCGAGCAGCAGGACAACAACACAACACACAATCGATGTGTTGTTTCTCCTCGCCAAAACAAACAATATTTGTGTCCCAATCCTCCTTCCTTCCTCCCCCATCCCTCGCCACCCATTCATCGCTCAACAAACAAGAATTCCCATCCCCTTCTTCATTCAACGAACACCGACCGTGACCAGCCTCATCAGACCCTGTAAATGAGTCAGAGAAATTTGAAAATTTTCTTTTCAAACCTTAATTTTTGATGATCGTTTTGAACAATAAAAAAGTTTAATTTCCTATTACCTTCCGCTTTACTTTCCATCCAAGTTCTAACCAACACATGTCAACAACAACACACAAACATCAATTTGCTGGCCGGCCGGCAGTCAATTTCTTTCCCATATTTTGTGGTCCATTCGATCCGATTTTTAATGCGATAATTTGCCTACTCTGCAAAACTTTTCTTCGCCAATCGCAGTAAAAACGAAATTTGATCGCATTTGCGAGGGATGGATGGAGACTTGGAGACCGAAAGGGTTCGGGTCCGTAAAAAATCTTTTGTTTTGTTCAAATGAATGAAAACCAAAACCCAAAAAGGACAAAAAGTTGTTGTTGTCGCAATCGGACGGACCCACTGGTCGTATTCGTATCTTCTCTCTTATCCTTCCTTTACCAACCTTTCAAGGTTAATTTCTTTCGTATGATATTATTACATAGTCAGTTGTTGTTAGTCACAAAAACTCAACTCGATCTTAATTTTATTTCCTTACCTTTTCTATCTATCATTCTAATCTAACTAATTCTATAAGATTAAAAAAATAAGTTCTCGACTACTAAATTAGTTACTAATCTTTTTTAATAATCGGTCTAATCAGTTCGTTCAATCATTCATGAATCTTACACGTGAATGGAAGCAAGATACAGCATAAAAAGGCTGAGCGGCAGTGATAACAATAAATTAAGTTTGGATTTTTGCGCGTTTCTTCTTTTTATTCAAAGAAACGAAAGTGTGTCCTTTACTTTTGCATTTTATGACCGAGGTTGTTTGGTTGGAACATGGAATTCAGTCCGAGTCTACCTCCACCCCCACTTCTTTAGATTTAATTTATCATTACCTCTCCAATCTCTCTCCAACCACCTCCCCTCTTTTAAACAAAAAGAAACCTACCTACACAATGAATGGTTTAATTGCAATAATCGTCGGTTTTTGGCCTAAAATGAGATGCGTTCGTTGCATTGGGGCGGGATGATCAACTCCAAATTTGCACCACAGAAAAAAGTTCATTCATTCATTCTTCCTTCCGCACTTTGGAGTTGCGCACTGATTGAATGTGCGATCACAACTAGCAGTCAGTCCCTTCCATCAGAAGTAGTCCGTCCGTCCGGTCTTGCCACATTATTACCTTAATTTTTATTTTTCAGTTTTGCATTTTCGCATTCCTTCCTTTCTTTATCTAACTACTCATCCACTCGCCAAAACACTTTACTTCCCTCTTCTGCCAATGCACAGCTCGCTGAACCGCCTGTTCCGTCGCCTGCGCGAAAGGCACGACGCGGCAGCGAAACACAAAAAGTCGTCCATCTTTTCCGCCGATCAACCGCCACCGCCTTTTTCGGGATGCTGTTCGCGCAAGACGTCGTCCACCCTTTCGCATCTGCCACATCACAAGGAGCAACAGCCGAGCAGAAAGGTTCGGATTTTCAAATTATTTGGAACTTAGAATTTAAAAGTTTCAAACCTGAAACTAGGGTTTTTATTACTTAAAAACTTAGCGGCATGACATTTTTAATCCTTTTTTTGAATTGTGGCAGTTAAATATCCCCATGGTTTGGGACTCAATTTGTTTCTTTTTCATTTATAGGGTTCCAACTCATCCACAAAATCGTCGCCAATCGGCGAACAAATACTGCCCGATCTGTTGATGTTCCGCACTTTTGATGCACTGGAAAATCCGTTCGAGTTGTTTCCGCTGAGAAGGATAAACCGCGCCACTGCAAAATATGTCCAGTCAAAAATTAAGGTATGACAATTTTTGCGAAAGTTACAGAAGAAAAACAAAAGAAATCCGAATATTTTAGTGCATTTCCGAAATGGATCTGCGTCGTGTGAGCTTTGAAGAATTGTCCTCATATTCCACGGGCTCATCTAGTACATCGGCTCAACCCGAAACATCCGTGATCTTGCGAGGAGAGCTCTGGTGAAAACTTGATTTTTTCTCACAATTTTTATTTTTTGTTTAAAGGCATACTCATCCCAGTGGTTGCAAAGTGTTGTGCCGAGTCAGTCCAATAGAACTGACCACCAACGGAGCTGACAAAAACAAATCCGATGTATCGGAGAATGGAGTAGAACAATCGGTATGATCATTGAAAATACGAATTTTGTTTTTAAATATTTTTATTTTCAGTACCGTCTTGAAGTGCTCGTCGACGAACAATGGACTAGCCGTGAGATTGCAGTACTCTGTTCACTGGTCAATGAGTTTCATCTGGTGGTGAAGCGGATAAGCCTGGATGCTCCCATCTTCGAACTGGTTAGTTTATGGTCCGCAAAAATTTTAGTTTTTAAAGTCAATTATGCTAAATTTGTTGGGACCATTTTAACCTTAACTTTTCGGCTTCACAGATTGTTGCAAATTTGGCTTCCGTTGATTTGGACCGTTGGTTCGCCTACCAATGCTTTGTCAAGGCGGTGGACGAGTGTCAAATGAATGCCGCGCTGAACAAATTGGCTGCCCAATTGCAGCAACAACAGGTAATTATGAATTCAAATTTCTTCCTTTTTAAACAAAAATTCTAGGACGACCCAGTCGATTTGGCAAACGACGGCGAGCTGTATTGGCCGAACGCGAAAACCATATTGGTCAGGACCACGGAACGCGAATCTGTCCATCTTGCGCGGTATGGCTTTCAATTTAAGTTTTATGGCAACTCATAGTTTTTGAGAAAAATTGTTGTAAATTATAAAATAAAACATTTTCGACTTTTCTCATACACAATTATAGGTACTTGTTAAATGTTAATTAACGGGGCATGAAAATAAGGGGGGGGCAAAAAAGTCTAAAAAAGCGTTTGGAGCAAGAAAAACAAAGTTAATTTCCCCCCACGTTATTTTCATGCCCCATCCCATTAATTAACAAGTACACAATTATATTCCCTGTCAGTGTGTTGAACTACGGTGTGCGCTCCAACTTGGTGATGGACCGGCGCCGACTGGACCGTTTCTCGCTGCAGGTGTGCGTCACGGATGCCAACACGCTGCGCGTCTCAATGGCCGAACGACCGAAACAGTTGGTGCGCAACCTGTACCACTTCCGGTGCTGGGCAGGCTCGCCCGCCTTCGATGAACGCTTCTCCCAACAATGGCGATGCGCAAGCGGACGAGTGGCTTAGCACAAAATTTACAGAAAATCGCTAACTTTTAGAAGCACCCATTTCCATACTCCATCGAACATTATTTTTTCAGTTTTAACTATAAAAGCATAATCCTTAAATTTCTCCCATCATTCTTTTATCCTTTTTCCCATATTCCTATCTTTTTTGTTCATATTTATTTTTTCCTTTATATTCTTTTCTGTATGAACATGACCAAAAATATTATATGTTTTTTATAATAGAGGGAAGGAAGGGCAAAATTGCATTTTTTGCGGAAAAGTTTCTGCCGGGCAAAAGAGGTCCACAGTTCAATTCCGCAAATTCAAAGGTCAAACTTTCCCAACTCTTTCCTTCCTTCCTTCCTTCCTTCCTTGCTCTTCTTCCCCATTTTTTGTTTGTGCTCCGTTTTATCCGTCCATCCATTCGTTCCCCTGCCGAAGAATTTAAATTTTCCGAAGCTTTTGTAAGTTCCAAAGAACCACTCAAATTCAATCCATCCAATTTGTTCATTCAATGTTCCGGGCGGGGAGAGTAAATCATCCGATCAGCCGGCCAAAGTTCTTCACTTAAAAAAAGAAAAAATCCAAAGTTTGTGCTGCACCTTGCTTTTTAGCATATTACAATCAGAGTCTGCGTTATGGAGAATGGGACAACTTTATGTAAGTTTTTTTTGGTTTGGAATAGATTAAAAACACGATGGTGAGTATATTATTTAATATTGGTCAGATGGACTTCACCAATATTTAGTGGCGTAGCCGGTCCAAATTCGCGAATGTCAAAAAAAAATTGGTGGGGTCCACCCTCCCTTATGTTCTCAAAATTGGCTTAAAAGAGACTGAAAATGTAAATTTCAGACCAAAAAATCAAGTCGACTTTTTGTACAATTTGAACAAATTTTTCGCCGTGGACTGAAATTGAGCCTCCAACCAAATATATACCCCTGAAACGACTTTTCGGTGCAAATACACCTCTAAAATTGGCTTATCAAGGAATGCGAATGAATAAATAAATAAAAACATTTTTGAGCGGTCAGAGCCCCCTCCGAAATGCTTGTTTTTTACTTATTATATTTTTGAAAATTTTACAAAGAAGATAGGATAGGATCATAAATCGGTACTATACTAGCATATTAACGGGGGGCAAAATCAACATTTTTATGTGCACAAACGTTCAGAAAACCCCTAGAATGGTCAGAAACGACCTCAAAAGTGCTCAAAAATGGCTTAAAATCGTTTTCGAGTGGTTTGAAACCATGGCCAAAAATGCTTTAAAAAGGTTAAAATTATCATTTTTAAGCTTTTTGTCATTATTTTTGCGATTTGGTGTGACGAAATGGCACTTTGCATGGTTTTTTTTTGGGGGGGGGGGCGCCCGGGGGAGTCTAATAATGGGGGTCCCGTTATAACGGGGTTCCCGTTATTAGACTGCCCCCCCCGTTAATAGGCTAGTACCCATAAAACTTTTTTCCAATAATTTATTTCTCTTTTTTCTCACTTTTTTGCCGAAAGTTCAAAACACGTCAAAGATTTCCTAAGGCAAGGAAAGGATCAAATGTCAAACAAGGCATTTCCTCAGGCAGCGGCGAAGGGATAAGGAAAAATAGAAAAATGATGATTTTTTGTTTTTGTTTTGCTTCTTTTTTTCTCTTTGCCTTAGGAACAGAGGCGGGCCAAAAACCAAACAAAAAATAAGTTAAAAGGTGCAATCAGAGAAAATACATATTTTGCGGGATACTGTATTTCCTCAAATTGAACCCCCTCCGCCGGCGATTCTATTTTCTAACCCTTTCCCCCATCAGCATATCAATTCGAGGAAATACGGTAGTCAAGAGGGGTTTTTGCAGTTTTTAAATTCAAAAATTCCCTATTTTCCAGATTTACCACACTACCGACGTCACATTTTGTCAACATTTTTACTGATTTTTTAGCCGAAAATAAATAATCCAAAACTATCCCACAAAGTGTTTTTTGGGTCCATCGATCGATGCTAACAAAAATTTGTGGGGGAATTTTTTAGGTTAATCCCATGGAACAGTGGAACTTTGTGCCGAGAAGCAAATGTATTGAGGGATAGACAAACAGACACGACACATGTCGACATTTGTCTGGATTTGTTCTGTTCGATGGCTGATCACTCAGATCATATTTTCCCCACGTCAATTGGTGTTCCCCGCCCGCTTAAAATTGGGAAAAAAATTCGCCAAATTTTTGGAAATTAATATTATTTTTTTTATTTCTACTGGGAGAGGGTTACTTTCAGAACATTTTTCAGCAATCCGCATTTTTGCAATTATTTTCAATTTTCGCAGGAAATTCTGTATTTTGCCCAAAAAAGGCCAATTATTCCCTCAAATTTTTAAATGTTTAATTCTCACAGGGAAAGCTATTGGAGGATTTACTTTTTATTTTTGTGGCCCAAAAGCCAAATTGGTCTCGAGGGAGGGGACTGACTGACTGGTGGTGATTTGGCCGGCGGCACTTCGTCAATCTTTGTCATTCGCCCGGCGGCGGGCGATAACATCTTAAGGTCCAAAAGGAAACAATTAATACGAAAATGGGCACAAAAGGGAACGGAGAGGGAGTGTTCCATTTTTGGCACGGACTGAATAATGGCCAAGGGCCAAGTACGCCTTGCGCACCCCCTCTCTCTCTCTGCACTCTTTTCCTCTCTCTCTTTCTCTGCATTCTCTTTTCCCTCACACTATTTCATCATCTTTACGCCATACTCCCTCCTCTCTCACTCATTCCTCAGCAATATGTTTTTGCAGTTTGGCCCCGACTTCTTTCTCTCTCCTCTCTCTCTCTCCGTTCCTTTTCTCTAACATTCTCTCCGTCTGCACTATTTCGCTCTCTCTGTCCTCTCTGCACTCTCCACATCCGGCCTACTCTCTCGTCGCACTTTTGCCGCCCTCGGCGCCAGTTGTGCCGTTGGGGCCATCATCCCTCCCTCCCCTTCGGCTCCTCCTCGGCTTACTTTTATATATTTCGCCCCAGGCTATGGACCTCAAAAAGTGCTTTTGGTGCGACATTTTTTGCCCCTGTGAGGGGGCTTATCCCTGGCTTAAATTCCGATTTGGCCAAAAATAATTTTAAATAGGAAAAAATTAATTAATTTTGAGGACAAACTTCTAGAAAAGCGAATTTTTTACATATTTAGTCTAAAAAATTAAAAATAAAATGTCGGTATCGGTAGATATTCTGGAAATCGAACTCGCGACTTCCTAATGATCCACTGCGCTGGCGCTCTCTTCACAGTTGTTACCCTTACAGTACATGGACATCTTTTTCGAATTTTGCGTTTTGAAGTTTTGAACTACTGTATTTCCTCTAACGGACAATTAAAAAACAGATAATTGTCCTTCCCTAGCCCTTGAAGAGGTTTTGAAAAGTGGTCGATTTTTAAAGTATTTTTTTATCGGCATTTGCATGCTCAGAATATGTATTTTTCCACAAATCCAAATTCGATAATTTGAAATTTTTACGTTTTTTCTCCAAAAATCACCCTTTTCTGCTAAATATAAATTTGCGGAAAATTCAACCTGAGTTTTTTACCCCGTGAGCTCTGTTTTCCGCGATGGGATGCGATTGGCTGTTGACTTACGCTTTTCTCTAACATTTTCGCCCTACGCTTTCCGCTAAAAGTGATCCCCTCCCCTCAATGAATGGGTGGGGGGGGGGACATATGTTCGCCGCGTTTTGGCCAATTGGCCCACGCGCCAAAGTGTTGGTTATTAATGGGCTTTTGTTACCTTTTTTTGTACCCCCTCCACAGGAAGTGCTTTTAATCTCTTCCTCAGCCATTTGCTCCCTAAAGTCATTTTTTGTCCCGAGAAAATGGCCGATTTTTGACCTCAAAAATTAATCCAATCAACGACCGCCAATGAATCGTATTTTGGAGTGGAAAATTGGAACTTTGAGTTCAAACAAAGTTGTGGGTCATTTAAATTTTGCACTAAAAAAACCTTATTTACAAAAGGCCTTGCAAAAGGTTTCGAATTTTTAAAACCTATGGGATGCCTCTCATAGTACGAATTTCACAAATATACAATAAATACCTACGGTAAACTACAGTATGTCTAGATGGCTACCGTGTCTATCTCCCTTCTGCTACAATATGATCAGTTCGCGTCGTTTCAGTTTGCCATTTTCACTCACCGTGCATTTTGACGCTTTAGCTTAATTCACAGAACAAAGTCCAAACTCTTTCAAAAAATCGGATTTTTGTTGTCTTTTTTTGGACAAAATCCGAACATGACGATGTCCATGATGGTGGATCTGGACCAGCAGTACAACCACCACCAAACCAACGGCGACCTGTCGCCCACCTCCGTCTGTTCCCATTCGCCACTGTTCGGCCAACCATCCGAGGCGGCGATGGCCGCGGCTGCGAGCGTCGCGGCGGCCGGCGACGCGTTCCCTTCCGCGTCCTCGCTGACGCCCTCCTCCAACGACAGCAACGACAACGACGCGGCGAAAGGCGGAAATGAAAGTGGCGGAGCGTACAAAATGGGATACTTCGGTGCAACTTCGTATGAAACTTTTTAATAAAAAATCCGAAAAAACACATTTAAAATTTTGAAATCTACCCTACCACTGAATAGCAAAACTTTGGATTTTTCGTATTCCCCCCCCCCTCTTCCTCCTCCACCATGTTGTTCAGTTACGTGATCGGCAACATCATCGGCTCCGGCATCTTCATCACGCCTTCCACGGTGGTGCGCTACACCGATTCCGCCGGCCTGTCCTTGATCATTTGGGTGCTCGGGGCACTGATCGCCTTTCTCGGTACGTTTATTTTTTAAATTGAAAAAATATTTTTAAAAATGCACAGGTTCGCTATGTTACATTGAGCTGGGCACCAGCATTCGCGAGGCGGGCTGCGACTTTGCCTACATCTGTTACGTCAAATGGTTAGTAAAAATAATAATTAATATTTTCAAAAATTCAAAATTTACACATATAGTTTGCACCCTTACCCTTAACCACAGTTAAATTTTTAATTCGTAGGTTAATTTTTTTTTGAGTTGCACCCAAGGTACCTATCTTTTTTTTCTGGTATATTCTCCTCCTGATTGTGAGGCATGTGACCTAAAATATTATTAAAAATAGAAAAAATAAATTCCCAATAAATCTGTTGTGTCAAAAAAAATTGACAAATATTTAAAAAATATTTTTATAATTTTCAATTTTATACATATTTCAATTTTTAAATTTTTCTCCAATTTTTCCTTCAGGCACTCTGTGGCCTTCTCCTTCATGTGGGTAATAGTAATTAATTTTTTAATTGTTATATTTTTTATATAATTATTTTTCGGTCTCCGTGCTGATGACTTACCCCGCCACAATTGCTATCATTGCCGAAACATTTGGCCAATATTTGATGGAGGGGCTTCGCCAAACCTACGCTGTACTGTTAAAAAATAAAATTAAATTTTGATTTAATTTATTTTTTATTTTTGGCAGGTACCCCCGGAGTGGGTTCCTATCGCCCAAAAATGCTTCGGAATTGCACTCCTTTGTGAGTTATTTAATGACATTTTTAATTGTCCACCAAATTGGCCCAAATGTACAATTGTACAGTATACCCCGAAAATGTTACAGTGTCCAACCATAATTACCATTGTTCCATATTAGGGCTGATTACGTGGATGAACTTCTTTGCGCTCGGCAAATTTGCCGCCCGCTTTCAGATAGCCGCCACACTCGCGAAATTGGTTAAAACAAAAAAATTAAAATTTTTAAAAATTTGTATTAGCTAGCCTGTGCCCTGATCATTGTCACCGGATTCTATTATTTGTTTGTGAAGGGATGGAACGAAGGACTGAGAGAACCGATGAGGACATCGAAGTCAAAAATCGAAAAAAAAGAATTTTTACAAAATTATTTTTAGTTGGAATGCCGGAGACCTGATGATGGGACTGTACGGAGGTCTTTACGCGGTAAAACATAAAAAAATATTTTCAAATTTTCGAATTTTTCGTTCAGTACAGTGGTTGGGACATACTGAACTACGGGACGGACGAGATACGAAGGCCCAGAAGGTAACAAAGAAGCAAAATTACGGTATTTGAATTCAAATATCGTAAAATATATAACGCCAGAAAAAACGGATTTACAGACGTTGATTAATTACGGTAGCTGAATCCAAAAATTGTTGTAGATATATATAAGGATGGATATTTATGTAATTAATAAAAATTAAAATTTAGAAATGCCCCTCTGGCGCTGCTTAGCGGGATTCTGATTGTTTTTCTGGTATGTACATAAAAATTGAAGAAAATAAAATATAAATAACAGTTATTTTTAAGGTTTACTTTTGTATCAATGTGGCTTATTTTGCTGTGCTCGACGTGCACACAATGAAGACCAGCAATGCGGTGGCGGCGGTTAGGATTATTCATTTCACAAAAATCCGTACCTTTTTGCAAAATAAATATCCAAACTTTCTTTCAAAAATCCAAAACTTTTTTCTTGCTAAAAATCCAAATTTTCAGCTGTTCAGTCAGCGAACTCTAGGCACATTCAGCGAGGCCATTCCCTTCTTGATCGGCATCCTGCTGATCGGCTCTCTGAACTCCAATTTATTCTGCGGCTCCCGCTACATGTACGCCGCAGCTAAACAAGGTAATTAAACAAATATTTTTATAAGCTCAATTGATAAAATTAAATTTAATTATAAAAATTCAAATGACTTTATTTTTCAAAAATTTCATGAAGTTGTGTTTTAGAAATTGTACAAAAAATTCAAATTTTTTCAGGCCAATTGCCAGCCTGCTTCAGTTGCGTGAACGCGCTGAACGAAAGTCCACGGGTGGCTGTTTTTGCCCAGGTTATTAATTTTTACATGTACAAAAAAGAACTAATATAAAATATCTTCAGTCCACCCTTGCCGTGGCTATCTCCTTTGTGGGCGACCTAGACTGTAGGATTTTTGAAGAAAATAAAAAGATTTTTTAATTTTCTTACTTATTAGCTTTGATTGGCTATGTGATGTTCGGCTTCTGGGCTCAACGAGTGTTCACGCTATGTGCGTTGTTAACCATTCGGTACAAGAAGATTCCGGTCCACGCGGATGCCATCCAAATTCCATTGCCTTGGTATGTCTTTTTTAATTTTAAAAATTTTGATTTTTAAACTTTGATTTTTTTCATACTACTTTGACACATTTATTCAACAATGCAAAAAATTCAACTCCGATTTTTGTTAATTTTAGCATTTACTTATTCCTGTTCTTGAACATTGTGCTGGTCGCCATTCCGATCTGGCAGGAGTTTGCCGTCACTTCCCTCGGCATTTCCATCTGTCTGCTTGGACTTGGCTTCTACGTTCTGTTCATCCGCTACCCAAACAACAGGCCATCCATCCTCTCCACGTTGAACGGTATGCATACATGCGATGGGGGGGAACTGTTCCCCCCCCCGACTAGTCGTATCGGAAAAAAAAATCAAAGTGACCGAAGAAAATGATTAGTATTTGGCGGCCGAAGGCCGCAAATTATGACGGTGTGTTTTTTTCTTCATTTTTTCATATTAATATTTATCAGCTAATTAATAACTGGGTACATCGATGAGAAGAATATTCAAAAATTACAATTAATTTTCCATTTCTTTATAGAGCGAACCGCCTTTATCGCCTCCATTTTGTTTGATGCGCTGCCCGACCTGAAACAACCACTGGGCAAAAAGGTGGTTTTAGAATTAAAATCCGAAGTCAACAAACTAACTAAATACCCTATCAATATCATTTACCGTATTTTGTCTTCAGCATCCTTCCGAACTGTTTCCATCCGACTCCCAACGGGAACTGTTGTTGGCCACCCGGTTGAGTGCACTCGATGACGAACACTCGGTGGATCTACACAGTCCAACAGGTCTAATTCTATTTTTGTAACATCCTTACACAAAACCTATTTTTAGTACCCGACCTGCACTCGGACGAGAAAAACACAATGATCAGAAACGGAAGTGGGACCGGGTTGAGAATGTGGTAAAAAACACAAACCAACAAACAACGGGCTCTTCTCACAGTTTTTATTTTTATCCATTCAAATGCAATTTTTAACATATTTTTTGCACTGTTTTTTGTTCGCTTTTGTGCTTTAAAATATTTGTGTATGAATGAGCGAAGAAATAAAAAACGAATGAATTTTTGCAAAGAAAAATAGTATGGACGAACTACACTGGACTTCTTGGTGGTGTGGAATAGAATAAGGAAATGGTAAAAAAGCGTTAAAAAGTTAGCAAAAAATACAATCGATCGGAAGGAAAGTGGTGAAACCGCGAAATACCTTCGATTCGGCGGTGTCAGTGGATGAACAAAGAAAAGTGAACCCAATTGTCCAAATAATATTTTTCAAAAAATAGTGTTATTTTAAGTCCAATGGATTGTTTCGCTCCAAATCGCTTTTATTGATTCCTCAGTTAGAGTACTTGTTAAATTTTCAGGTTTGGAAATATAATAGAACCAGAATAGGCTAATATATATTTCTGTCCAGTTGTTCCCCATTACCCAAATTTATTATGGCAACTTTTTTGTCCTTAATTTCCTTCTTATCACCACCATTATCATCATCTCAGCCAATGTGTCATCAATCATCATCTAACATCTACTGCTGTTGGTCGTAATATTATGATGCAAATCGGGCGTCAGCGATTGCTCCGCAGAGAAAGACCCTTTTTTCCCGCTGCTCCCTCCCCAACCAAATCATCGGCGGTTGGTCTTCGTCCTCTTTCCCCCTTTACCCTTTTGCATAGTTCACAAGAAATAAGAGACCTTTTGCGTCCAATCATCCGAAACTTTTGGTCGATATGTTGTAACGACCAAAAAAAAATCGGGGTTTGTTGTTGTTGGAACGTTTTGGGTGATATGTTGTTCTGTAGGAGAATCAATCCTCGACAAAAAATGAAAAAATTATGTCCAATTTTTAGAAAATTTTCCATCTTCTGCAATTAATTGCCAAAGTTAAACTTTTCCGGCGGAAGAAATGTGGGACACTTTGTTCACCAAAATTTTGCGCGGACCAGTTTGTGGAGAGGAAGCTCCGATGGGTCGAGAGTCTTGATGCGCAAATTCGCAACAATTATGCGCCAACCGGATCCCTTACTGGGGCGGCGATTTTATTACTTTTGGCGATAAAATAAAACGTTCCGATGGCATCATTCCCAAAATCCGTGTTCATAGTCCTTGGTTCATAGTCCAAAGTATCTTAGTTCATAGTCCAAAGTATCACTTCATACATCGAAGAAATATAACTCAATCAAAATCTTTTGATTGGTCGGCTGATTTTTCCCAAAAATTAACGCGAAACCCTGACCAGCGAAGATTAAGATCTGTTACCGCTTCCAAAAAAACAAACAATGCAAATTGGCATGCGCATTCGTCTGATCTGGGCCGTGGTGGGCATCTCGGCCGGGCTGATGGCCGGCACGGTGTTCTGGATAAGTTATCAGGCAAATTTAAATTTTTGAGCAAAATTTAACAAATCAAAACGTTCAATTTCTGCTGTTCAGAACTATTTGGCGGTCGGAATGGCCTACCTGAGTTCGGTGTGTGCCACCTATCTCTTCTATACCCATTGGGCCTACCACAAGTCCTGGATGTTCGACTGGTCCCCCGCCCGAATCCAACTGGCCTGGATCACCAGTGAGGCAAACAAACACAATTTTACCCTTTTTATTCAAAATTTTTGGACATTTTTACACATTTTGTTATTTAAGAATATCAATTAGTGATCCAAGACCCGTTTTTCCATCCTCAAACTTTTCGTGAATTAAAAAAAATCAAAAATATTCCTACAACCTATTGCAGATTTGGTGTTGTGTTTGTTGACTTTTGCCGGCATGGTCATTTGTCTGGTGTTGGCCGGCATCTGGCAACAAACACTGACCGGCAAGGGTCTGCAGGGCGAAAACTTGTGGATCGGAGCTGTTTGGTTTTGGATGACATCAAAGGTAAGAACAGAGAGATTTTGAAGAAAAATATGCAATTTTGAATATATGAACAATGTCCTAAAAATTTGAACAATACCTTGCATACCTTGTTATTTGACTACGAATTATTCAAATTTATTCAAACAGTGGACATTGGCTGCCTGCATCTACACTCGGCATTACGCCAAAGAGGTGAGCTTGATGGAGCCGCTGCTCGGGCAGTCCGATAGTAAAAATGGGCGCAATTTTGTGCGCAAGAGGCATTTCTTTGTGAGGGTAGCCGACGCGAGCACCCAAACCGAGGAGAAACAACAACTCTAATCCAACACAATTTTATGATCGCTTTCTTCTTAAATGCTTGTCTGGGATAGATTTATCATTTTTAATTTTTCCAGTTTTTCAAAATTTACAGTCGATTCGCATTTTCGGATTTTTTTTTCTATTTTTTTTTCTAATTTTTCCGATACTTTTAGCTCTGAATAGGATATGTAACTCAGAGTGAGGAGTGTTTAACATTCATTCAAACGCCTAGTCAATAGGGAATGATTTAATGTTTTTATCCATATTTCTTCACTTTGGTCTTGTAAATCTATCCCTACTCACCAGTTTACCTTCCTACATTGGTTGAATTTGCTTGGAAGGGGAACGGGTCATTCTTTATGCAAGCCTAATTTATATATTGTGTTCGCATTCTGATTTTGTGAAAACTGAGTTTCTGCTGGATTTGTTCTTGTAAAAATTCTTAAATTTCTGCTCTTGAACTTTAGGCCGCCAAACAAAGCATCAACCTTGCACCGCCGTTTGAACCGCAACGAGCATGATGACCCGATTGAAGTGATTATTCAAAGATTGGCATAATGGGACTCTGAACAGTCCCTTGACTGCTTCACCCAAGTATCATATGTGTATCATAACAAAGCCATGTTGCTTCACTCGAAACAAATTATTTGAAAGTCACAAACACAAATATTATCAAGATTGGAGTGAAAATTTTGAGCCCAGAAAAGCTTTGATGTGTAACTTAATGGAAGGGAGAGTAGAGAGGAACTTAAGTAATTAATGAGTGGAAGAATGAGGATTGGTTTGAATTCAACTAAAGGAATTTTAAAGGATTGTGACAACCGGACATAAACAAGCCCTTTGAAAAATGAAAAGATGGTCTCGGAAAAATTGGCAATTTTTTTCATGTTTACATACTCCATACATAATACAATATGAATGACATTAACTTAGACAAGTCCGGAACCGATCAGCGATCACACACATCACAACATTGACAATAGTGAGAGCAACACAACAAGCCAAAATGGTTAACAAAGCATCGAAATGAGCCTGTGATGGGTTTGGGTACATTCAATAACACATTGGATTTGGGTGCATACAATAATACATTGGATGGATGAATGACAACACAAGAGTACACTCGATCTTTCCTCATCCTTTGCTGGTTGCTCCTCATCCGTTCGTCTGTCTGTTCCAATCAGAATTTCGCCTTTGACTTGCCGGCTTCCTTCGGTCCCTTGGCTGCTTCACCCGAGTACATGTTCTTCGACATCGGTGGTGATCCAGTTGCAGAAGTCGTCGCGCTCTTGCCGCCACCAGAAGTCGTCGCGCTCTTGCCGCCACCAGACATCATGGAGCCGGACTTGCTGGGTATTGCCTGCGCCCCATCGGATCCATCAGACTTCTTGATCCAGCACACTTTGACCAGTAGGACCGCGAACATGCTGAAGCAAAAACCGGGAAATGAGTTTGTAAAGGTTAAACCGTGAAAAACTAAGAACTCACATTCCAAGTGCCACCGCAGCTCCAACAAACATCCAGTCCGTGTAGAAGTAGTGCCAGCCATCGCACTTTCCGCCAGCAGCGCCAGGTTGAGGGGTGGTGCTCTGAAAACGAATTAGGAAAGAAAATGACCAGTGGACTAAAAACGACTTACAGATTTTTGAGCAGCAACAGCAGCGAACAGTAGCAGGAACATCAGCAAACAGCGGCAGAAGTTGGCGGAGAACATTGATTGTGTTGTTGACGGAAGAGGCACTGAGACGGAAGTTGACCACTGTTTGACGTCGTTGTTGTTGAAGAACGGCGATGAAGGGCAGTTGGCGGTAGAAGAATGGGATGGTTGCAAGGCAAATCCGCCCCATTTATATACCAATCTCCATATTGGCATTTGGCGGCAAACTGCGACGGGTGAGGGGTGAAGTGAATTAATGAACTGACTGAAAATTTATTTCATTTTTTGCGATTGTGTTGGAAATTGGCATTATGTATTAATAATTAATTCGTTTTTTTCTAATTTTAAAATTTAAAACGACAAAAAAATAAATTTAAAAGTTGTTTTATTGCTTTGCTCATTCACTTGAATGAGGAGCATCACTCATTCTCATTGTTTTGAGTGATCACTCATTCTCATTGTTTTATTTTTACTCTGCTTGCTTGTTTGTGGGTTTGTGCTGCTCTGATGAATAAGCTGACTAAAGAGGTAGGTGAGCCCGTGAGCCAAACCCAACCAAACCAACAAAAAGGGGAGGAGGGGAGGACCCTTATGTTTTCAACTTATAAAAATATACATATGTACAATGTACTTTTAGTTAATTTTCTTTTTATAATAAAAACCTATTAAAAAAACTATTTTGTGTTGAGTTGAAAAAATTGGAATTTATGTTTGAACTTTGGTAAATTTATTTTGATTTTTAAATGTAAAAACATTTTGGCTATGATAGCATGTCTCTGTTGTCTTTTGCTGGCTGCTGGTCCCTTAAAAATGCTAAAATTTCGATTTTTTAGTTGTTTTTAGTTGGAGTCATTTAGTTTTTGCATGCATACGTTGAGCACGATTCAGACATTAGATTAGTAATCATAAATCATTATTTGTTTAAATTTAATATTTATGTAACGGATCGACTTTTTAAAATCTGAATTTCATTATCAGTATTTTTTACATTTCAGACTGATTGACTGAAATCGAGGGATTTTTTGGATTTATTTTTTAAACCTTAAAAGCGTAAAAACATTAAACATTTTTTATTCAGCGTTTAAAACATTTATATTTTTTAAATCTGGAAAAAATACAAATTACTGAAGGATTACTGGGTAGGGAGTAGGAAGGAGTGTGTGTAAGTAAGTCAGATAGCCTAAGTTTAAATCAGGGCTGGGACGCCATCGGCGTCGGCGGATGGCGGCCCTTTTTGGATCGGCGTCGGCGGCGAATTTCGCCGCCGAAAACACCGCCGAGTGCATTTTATGGTCAATTTTTTCCCCGAAAATTGTGAAAA
>JAQIYK010000013.1:0-31725 GCA_034700465.1 Rotylenchus robustus
GTTTTTGACCATTTTTAAGCATTTTTGGCTAAAAAATCGAATTTTTGAAAAAAAAATTAAAATGGTTTAAAACCACTTAAAACGTGGTTTTAAACCATTTTTAAGCACATTTGAGGTCATTTCTGACCTTTTTAGGGGTTTACTGACCGTTTTAAATTTTTTTGAAGCGAAAAATCTTCATCAAATCATCAAAAAATTGAGAATCATCAAAATTTGACCAAAAAAGCGGACCCAAACGGGATAAGTGCCCAAATTAAAAATATTTGAACAAAGATGATACTGAAAGCGAAAAAGCAGTGGGGTACAATTGACCGATCGTAAAAAAGGAAAAATAAAAAAAATGTTAATATATGTGCTAATGGGTGACCAATATATTCATCAAATTCAACCGGGAATGCATCAATGTATGTATGACCTCTCTCTTTCTTCCTCGTTTTCATTCATTCACTGTAGTGTGATCGCACCTTCTCCAGTCCAAGTTCGCGTGACGAGATCTTAAAAGCATCGGACAATTTTACAGATAAGATAACTTATTTCCCCGAATACCTCTCTCATTTCGTATTTTTTGATCTTCCCCGTCACTGTCATCGGAAAATCGCTGACATCCTTGAACAAGATGTACTTGGGGATTTTGTAGTGTGCGATCTGCAAAAAGTATGATTTGAAGACGGACTTTGTCCTCCCTCCCCCACCATCACCCACCTTTCCCTTGCAGTATTCTCGGATTTCGTCCTCCGTCGCTGTTGTTCCGTTCTTCAGCCGAATCCAGGCACACACTGCTTCGCCGTACCGGTCATCCGGCACACCAATGATGTGCACGTCGGTGACCGCTGAATTTCATAACCCAAAATGGGAACATTGCCGTGCTGTTATTACCAGGATGTCTGTCGAGGAACTGTTCCACCTCGGTGGGGTACACGTTCTCGCCTCCGCGCACAATCATGTCCTTGGACCTGCCGACGATCGACACTGTGCCAGATTGGTGCATCACGCCGATGTCCCTAGAGCATAATACCGAATAACAAACAATGAATGAACATTGGCCGACTGACTGACTGACCCTGTTCTGTACCACCGGTCTTTGGCCACCTCGGACATGCTGTGCACGGTGGAGTCCCAGTAGCCGTACATGATAGAGTACCCGCGCACCAGCACTGTAACACTGACCATATTTCTTCCTCCCCTCCATCCCATTTTCCCACTCACAGTCCCCCTTCTGCCCTCGTTGCGTCACTTGTCCATCCTTGTCCACAATCAACGCCTAAACAAGAACAATCCATCAAAACATGACAACATGACCAATCTATCGAATGATTCGAATCATAAAATACGAAATTGGAAACTTCATAAAAGTAAAGGCTTATAAGGGCTATATTATTGTGAAATATATTCAACAAATTTAAAATCGTTAAATTCTCGGGTAAGCAGGAAAACTGACCCACCTCCAAATGGTCCATGATGTGTCCGACATTGCGGATTCTCTCCTCCGGCGGATCATCACGGACAGACATGAAGGAGACCGGCGAAGTCTCCGTAGTACCGTAACACACTTGCAAGTCCTCCATGCCCAGCTCGTTGACAAGTCTTTAAATAATTCAAGAAATTAATTTTGAAAAATAAAGAAACACCTTGAACAAAGAGTGACTGGACATGGAGCGCCGGCAACAATGCCCGACCGGACGGAGCCGTAGTCCAAGTTTGGATATTCGGGATGGCTTAACATGTCGATGTACTGAAAAGAATAAAAAGCTAAACAATTTATAATATATATAGCAATTTTTACCATTGTTGGTGTCCCATATACGGCCGTACACCTGTTAAACGAATTTTTAGAGATAAGGCATCAGATTTTCTGTTTTTTCTTTGGGCAAACAAACTTTTCGTCATGGATAGCCTGCAGCGCGGAGAGTGGTTCAAACGAAGGTGCCGGGAACACGCAGGTCTGGAAGTGGACCAGAGCAGCCAGCGAACCCATCACGCAACCAAAACAGTGGTACAGCGGGTTCGGGATGCAGATGATGGTCCGTTTGTCCGCATATCCAGCTCGAAGTCCCACAAAAAATGCGTTGTTCAGAATGTTGTGGTGGGTCAGCGTAGCGCCCTTCGGCTTTCCGGTAGTTCCACTCGTGTATTGAATGTTGCAAGGGTCTGAATAAAAATCGGTTTCTTATTTAATCCTTTAAATGCCTTAACTTTGGTAAACAATTCCAATGCAATTTTTGAGCAATATTTTTGGACCAACAGTTTATTGTTGTATACAACAATACATGTAAATACTCTCTCTCTGCTTTTATCTCACCATCCGGCAGCACAGTCGCTTCGTTCTGTTGCAACTTCCGCCGGTCCTGCGCCGTTCCCATGCCCAACACTGCGTCGTAAGACCATGCACCACTGTAATAAATCGATCAGTTATGTATCAACTTCGTCCTTTCTCTCTCCCATCCACTAAATATTCACTTGAAAGTCCTTTTCTCCGCGTCAAAAATGATCAAATTGCGCAACTTCGGAAATGTGTCGGTGCTGAGTCGGCCATCCCCTCGCGGTGCTGACTCAAGTTCGGGGATCAATTCGCATAGAATGCCATAATAATCGGATCGTTTGAATGCCGGAAGTGTGATCAACTTAAGGTGGATGGAAGTGATCATTCTGATCACAAAAAAGACTTGTTCCACTTACAGTTTTGATGCCAACTTTCTCCACCGCATAACAAAGATCCTCGGAATGGTACATCGGATTGACATTTACCTAAACATTTTGGGATTATATAAGTTTGTAAACTTTATCAGAACCCACCAAAATGAAGCCACCTAGGGCACTGGCGAACTGTGCTGTGATCCATTCGTATTTGTTTGGTGACCAGATGCCGAGCCTGAAACAGGACATAAAATGCAAAGGAGGGTCTAACCCAAATTAAAAGTTCAACTATCACCTGTCCCCCTTCTCCATGCCCAAATGAATCAATCCAGTGGCCAATCTTTCGCTCTAAACACTCAATAATAACTTAGCATTAATTTTGTTATAATAAAATGGCTTACATCTTCTAGAACTTCCTTGTACGTCTTACGGATGCCCTCCCTCCGGAAAATGACAAATTCCCGGTTGGGGAACTTCTTTGCCGCCAAGCGTATCCGCTCGCCGACTGACTCGTAGAGGAGCTGATGCGGAGAACTGCCATGCACATAACTCTGCCAAAAATATTTATTATTTTTTCAACTTAGTTATTAATAATTTTTACAAAATTTTTTTGATCACCTTGGACTGACTGGCCAATGCCTCAATGTCCATTGTTTGTGCAGAGTTTTGATAGGTTGTGGAAGCCGCAGCTGAAACTAAAAAATATTGCTTTTAACTGACGAATTTCGCTGAAAAATCGGATGTTTAAAAAGGCAATCATTCCCCAGCCTTTTAAGGCATTCGTCCCCAGCGGAAAGTTTAAGACCATCCGGACGAAAGGCCAAAGTGATGGCAGGCACTGTGTTCACGTGAAGGATGGAACCAATGCCATCATTAGGACCATTCGTTCCGGACCAACCAGCAGATGGTACATGGGAGGGGGCTAGTTTGGTGAAAAACAAACAAAAAACAAATTTAATCATTTTTCAACACAATCGGCTCCTTCAAAACAATCAGCCCCTCCCTCCCTCCCTCCCTATTGCCCTCTTTTGGTTTGTTCCACTAATCTGAGCCGGGTTCGGGCTCAATTCGCCAAATGCGTTGGAATGGGCGAAATTTAATTTAATTAATTGAATTTTTGCGAAAGTGCACACAATTTGGGTGGAGTGGAAGAGTGCGCACTTTGGGAGAAGAACTGGTTTAGTGGTCCCCGGGGAGGTAAAGGAAAAGGGGTTCAGGATGGGATGGAGGGGGAGGGATGGGCCATGTATTCCCACAAATAGCGGGTGGGGTGGGAGTGAGGAAAAGGAGAAAACTACTTACTTACTACCCATCCCTATCCCAAACCGATTCGAACAAAAATCAAAAGTGTCCGTATCTTTTAAAAGTATTTTTAAAAGTATTTGTGTCCGTATCTTTTAAAATTACTTATGTGCATTTCCTCCGGCTATACTGTTTATGGAAGAGTTACGAATGGTATACAAAATCAAAATAAGTGGGAATTGCTGGATGGGAAGAGATTGGACGGAATGGATGATGAATGAATGCGATTGATCCGCCGACGACGGATTGAACGGAAGGGAGTGAAACAGTGTCTTGATGGGAAGGAGGGATCGACGAGATCGGCGGCGAACAACTCCAACTGCCCCTTCCGCCGGCGAATAATTAAGTGATGGGAAGGAAGGGAAGACGAAGAAAGGGTCGAAGAATGGAATTGGGGAGGGAGGAGAGGGGAATCGATGTGCACAATCGTACATTTACCGCGACGACCATCCCACCCATCCACACGCATTTTTCAGTTTCTGATCCCCCCCCCTTTATCCAGACACACCAACCAACCCCAGAGATGGCTATCTCATTCAACTACACACACCTTACCTTCGAGTGCAATATCTCCCACTCATAACGCCTTTTCTGTGATCAGTGTAAAAGGTGTCTTTCCCAAATGGACTAGACTACTATTAAAGTTTGGAAGACCACCCAATTCGCATTTTATTTGAGGAACAGTTTGTCCACCAGACAGTTGTTTCTCTTTTTCCCATCAAGAGTAATAAACTCGATAGTAATAATTTACCTATGCTCCGGCGGATGAGTGTGACCAGCACGGGAAACGAGGATTGATTATGATGATAATGTGGCGGGAGAGACAAAAGGGGAGGAGAGAGGACACTTTGGGTGGTTAAAGCAGCGGCGGAGAACAGAGCCACCCGTCGTCGACCATGAAAGGACAACAACAACAATGGAGGGGACCAAGAAGAAGAAGGGGACAAGAAGCGCATCCCGCGCAGCATTCTGTCAAATTTGCGAGTTTGGACAGTCAATTGAAAGTTGTTGTTGGGAAGGGGAGGAATATTGTGTTGTTGTTGTTGTTGTATTAGATAGAATGGATGGAATGGTAAATTGGTTTTCGATTTTACCGGCTGAGGGGATTTGGTTGATTTGGGGGGAAAAGGAATAGAATTGGCTGGAGAGGAAAGGAAGGTGAACAGGTGAGTGAATTAGTAGTGGACGAAAACAGAAAGGGAGGAGTAACAAAAGTACGAACGCGGAGGGGGGTGATCAGTGGAAATATATAGAAGATGTGGTGACAAGTGAGGAAGACGAACGACAAAACGAGCACGATGGACGGACAAAATGAGTGAGTTAGTTACTGGGTTTTGTTTGTTTGTCTGTTATTAATCGATTTTTCCCATGGAGTTGAAGGGGGAGAACAGCACGAGGAGCAGTTTGTTGTGTACGAATAATGACAGAATAAAGGTGACATATGAGCGGGAATGGATGGAATCAGTGGAGGGTTCTTTGGTCCATATTTACTCCACCGATATCCCTTCCTCTACATGACCATGCCCCATGCGTTACTATTTTTTGAAATGACCAGTAACTTATTATCTACTGAATTTGCTAAACTTTTCAACCATTCCCCAGTTTTTTTTGACCTTACAATAATAATTAGCACAAACCGATTGAGTCGCAGAGTGGCTTAGATGGTGATGAGTTGTTGTGCGGCGATCCATCCAACAACTCTCTGCTGAAGACGATTTGTTGTCCCGGCATTAAGCAAAATAGTGTCTATCTAATAATTATTGGAAAAATAAAGATCAGACGATTTGCAAATAAAACAAAATGAACAAAAGTTGACTAAAATTATTTACCTTTGTGCCTTATCAGCGAACACCAAAACAGTCGAATCATTCGATTTTCATACTGAAAATCACTTTATTTTAGCCTAAGTTGAGTTAATGCGAAAGATGCAAACAAATGGTTAACAACAGGAATAAAAATCGAGAGGCGTTAGAAATTGTAAATTTATAATTTTGTAAAAAATTGTTTTATTCTTTGTTTCAAATATAAAAACATAACAAGACTTTGATTAATTCATAAAATCGTCACCGAATGCTTTGCATCCACCCGTCAATATCCACACATCCATCCGTCTCGCAATATGTTCTAGACTCGTCATTTTTGTCGTCCCGCCACTGTGAACCGTTCCCGCATTTGTTCCAAAAGCATTTTCCCGCGAATCAAACGACGCCAATTCTTCCACACGCGCTCGGCGGCTTTCTTTGCTTCTTTTGCCGCCTTTTCTCTCGTCATCTCTTGCCACGCCGCACGCAAAACCTCTTCATCCTTTCGCAGCACTACACATCCATCGAGTCTTAATTATTTGAAAAATAAATAATAAAATATAATAAAAACACACATTGGATGATTAAATCCGCCTGAAAACTCCCATCCGACCACTGCCGGAACTGCTTCCAAATCGAGTTTTCGAGCAATATTGTAGATGCCAGCCAGTCGAAGATGAACACAACCCTTAACATAACAATTAATGTTTTTAATAGTTACTTGCAACATAGAGAATGAGTATATCAAAATTGTAAAATAAAATTTGTTTTAAAAAAACAAGCTGTTCTTATTCTTACCTTTGGCAGCATATCTTCCTTGTACATATAAATGTTTCCGAATTCGTTTCGGGGAATGCGTCCATCCGGCGTAACTTCTTCAGGAACATAGGGCTCTGTTTGCCAATAACCGAACAAATCCAGAGTCAAAGGCTCGCGCTTTTCCTTCGGTATATTGAGCTTTGGGCGAGCAGCAACCACTTTATAAGGTTTTTCTCCTACCTGTAAAGTTAACAATCAGACGTATTTTATTATTTATTTTTAATTGTTTACCTTTATTGATCGTGATTCCTTGATCCAGTTGAGAGATCCCTCCAATTTATGCACTGCACTTCGCGGATAAACTTCATATTTTTGTTTTCCAATATAACCAACAGGGGAAGTGTCCGCTGGGTAAATGGCTTCGAATTTGAGCAAATCCTTTTTAAGTGCAAAAAGAGGATGATTTTTGAACTCGGCCATAACTGTTGGCAATGGTTTAGACTTCAAGTGTTCATGAATTTGGGCGTCTTCTAGACGGGCGCGATTTTCGTTTGCATTAAAACACTGAAATCATTGGGGTAATATAATTCAAAAAGTCAAATAACCTTTAAATTCAGTGTGTCATTTATCCATTCCACATCCGTTCGCAATTTTCTAGTCGACAATTTAAGATAATCACTAATATATTTGGCACCAATTTCACGTACACCCTTCTCTTAATTTAAAAATTACATTTTGTATCAATATAATATGTATGTTACCATTGTCTATTGCCAGTATGTAAAGCATCTTGCGTTCTCTATCAACTAATCTAAACTTGGGCTCAATTTGTTCTGGTGAATCAACTATGTTGTGGAAAGGATCAACGCCTTAACCAAATAAATGTTTAATAAAAAATTGAAATTTAAAACGAACAAATCCATCGACGTTGCACGTCGTCCCAATATTCGTTCCAATATGCCTCTGGTCCGACATTGTCCTCCACCCCTTCTTTCTTCAATATTCCTCCTTTCAAGGACTTTCCGTTGTTTTGTTTTGTCGTTACATTTCTCTTCCCCTCCCTCGGCATTGTCTTCCTTTTGGTCCGATCATTTTCATCACTTTCCGTAAAATCACTTCCATTGCTCTCATCTCCTGCCTCTTCCGCCTCTGCTTCTTTCTCATCAAATTTCTGCGGTTTATTCCTCAAAAATGGTTTCTTTTTAATCACTTTTTTATTTTCTTCGTTCTTCTTTTTAACATTCAGTTTTGCTTCTGTTTTTACTTCCTTTGTGATTATTTTTGGCTCATTTATCTGTAATAATCAAAATTCAAAATAACAAATTACAATAATACTGAATGCTGTACCATTCTTGGCTTCGGATTGAATGCAATACAAATGCGCACATTTAATTTAAGCAAAAATGCGCAATAAGCAAAGAATATCTGAAAATTATGTATTTTGGTAATGATTGAAATATTGTTACCAGTGTAATTTCCCTCGATGTGTTGAACCCTTTATGCTCGATAAGTGAAATTAAGTGCTTCACAAAATTGTTTTCATTGGTTGACCATTCCAATGGAGCAGGAAAAGGGTCATTCAAACAATGCAATTTGATCCTAAAGACTTCTCGCAACAGATCTTGCATATAATTGGGTGTAAGTGGAGCTGCTGTTGAGGAATCGAACAATACATCAAGTTTCTCCTCAAATTGGACACAATTTTGGACTAGCGAATCGACCATAAATCGAAGGTGGCAAATGTAACCAAGAAAATGTACTCGATGAAGATTTTCCTAAATCATACCTTTTTGTAGCTTTCAATCTGTGTTACTTTACCTGTAATTCACGACGTCTTCTCATAATTTCAAGCTTTATTTCATGCTCCCATTTAGCCCTTTCTTTTGCCTCCTCCGCGTTCCGCTCTTCCAATGGATTTATTTGAGTTTTAAACATCTGCGCAGCTTTTCCCTCAAGATGGACCTAAAAATTCGTCTTATGAAAACATTATTAATGTAGGAATTTTTCTGCCTCAATCGTTTGCTTGTCATCCTTCTTAGGTTGTGGATCTTCCATTGCTTCCCATTCATCTTCGCCATCATCAGATGAAGACAAAAACATTTTCGAACTTTCTCCGATCTTTAACAATTGAGAACGGGATTAATTCTTTTCTTAAAATTGGCTACCGATTGAATGTTGTGTTTGTTCGATTCCCCAAATCTTTTTGTATCACTAGATATAGTGGTTGACGTGCTTGCTAAACATTTGCTGGAGTCATTCATCTAAAATATTTAGTAATACATACTATAACCAGAAAATTTGGCAAAAAAGTATCAATGTGTATTAAAAGTCTAAAACCATACCCATGAGAATAAGGATGAATGGCCAGATGAATAGGAAGTAGCAGTAGCAGCAAAAATTTCTCCTCTTGGATTGATCTAAAAGGAAAAATTCAAATTCAAATTTAGTTGAAGATACTACTTTAGAATTTTGAGCAGTAATCTTTTCTTGCATTTTCGTAATGTTGTTGGTGTTGGTAGACTTTGTTCGCTTCTTTAGCTTTCTATCGAAATGTTCATTCTCAGTTTCATGAAAAACAAGTGCTTTGTTTTTATTATGCTCCATCGCATTTTCTTCACATCCCTGATCAATATCGCCATCGGCATCTTCATTGTTTAATTTTGGTTTCGAAATTGCAATTAATCTAAAAGATTATATTATTAGCCAAACTCATCAAGCGCATAAGATGAACATGTCAAAGTTTAAAAATGGATACAAATTTTTCATTCATTTTTTATAATTTTTCATAATTTTTATCGGAAATTTTGTGCGGAGTATGAAATTATACCTAGCCGAACGTCTTCTTGTGGGCTGATTAACGATATCATCCTCTTTCTGTTTATAGCTCTGTTCTTCATCAGCAGTCGAATCGCATTTAGATCTTCTTTTTATTCCTTTTGCTTTACTTTGTTTCTCCATCTTTTGCAATATTTGCTATTCCATTTAATGGTTTTAATTACCTGTAAAAATTAATCAATTAATTTCTCAATTTAACTGTAACAAACAATAACAATTTTTGAATTTAAAGGGGTGATATATGTATGTATATTTTCTAGGTCCTCTTCTACCTTCACCTACATACATCAATGGGCTATTTATTTAGTTTAGACAGACCGACTGGGACTCAAAACAAACTCAATTTCATTCTAATACTTATAATATTATTTTAGCAGTAGCATTTTCTCTTTAATTTGATTAAAATCATTTATCTGACCTAAACCTAACCACATGTAGGCATGGGCACTGGGCACAAAAAACTAAAGGTCAAAAGAATTTGTCCAAAAATAAATATAAAATTTTTCAAAACAAATTCTCAAATTTTCTTTAGTAAAGATTGGCATTTTGACTGAATTTTTTGTCGAAAAGGTGACTGACTGACGACAATTGCTCCCCCTCCCCCCCTTCCGCCCTGCTGCCCGAGCCGGCCGGCGGCGTGTCAATTGGAATTTGGGCGTTTGTTGGGTTGGTTGCTTGGTTGGGATTTGGAATTGGAATAAATAAATATAAGAGTAAAAGTAATCCGCCAGCTGAATCCGGATTCCCGAGATTGATTTGCACATTCGAATTCCCTCCTTCCTAAATGAGTGCATTTTTTACTCTTGCTAGTTGAGTTTGAGTTTTTGTCTTTTTGTTGCAACTTGCAACGTTGATTTTTTCCAAAAAATCGATTTACAATTTACAACCAACAAGATTAATCTTTAACTTTTTTAAAATTATCAAAATAGAAAGGAAGGGTTGGGGGGAGTGGGTGGGGTGGATAACCAAACGTATGTACCATTGATGTAAAGTGTACATTTATTTTCACACCAATTTCTAAAATAATGTTTTTTTTACTTTTTAGAAACCACCACAGAAAAAGAATATGGGTCTGTGCAAATGTCCAAAAAGAAAAGTTACAAATTTGTTTTGCTTTGAACATCGAGTCAATGTGTGCGAGTCTTGTCTTCTTTCTAATCACGAATCGGTAATTTTTTTATAAGAATTAGAATAAGATAAGGATATGCATATGCAGCAGGTGTAGATAGTAATATATACTACATCACCTGTGTTCTAATACTATTGAAGAAAGCGGCAATTTTTTGTCCATGTCCAGAAAAAATTGTAACGGGTTTTTCGAAACATCCGAAAAACGCAAAAAAAAGAAGAAGAAAAAACACCCATTTTTGGGAACTTCAAAACTTCAATCGACTTGCTAAAATCAGAAAAACGTTGAAAAATTCTGGAAAAATTCAAAAGTTTCTAAATAGTCTAAAGTTTACGTTCCATACAAAATTTAGAAAAAAATCAAGTGCAAAACGGCAGCTTGAAACGTTTTAGATTTTTTAATTTTCTATACTAATGGAAGAAAATTCAAATAAGGGGCCGGCTTGCAAGTACTTGCATCTAATCCGAATCTAAAAGATATTGTTATTTTCGGACTCTCTGTAGTCAAAACCTCCAAGTGAACCAAAATTGCTGTAAAAATGGAAATGTAAAAAATCGGTCGGATATGCACAAAATCTTGCCGCCCAGAATACAATAAATAGTAAATAATTATTATTTTTAGTGTGTTGTGCAAACTTATCTTTCTTGGCTAACAGATAGTGATTATGATGCCAATTGCTTGCTTTGCTTTGGTATGATTTGCGTTATTTTTTCAAAAGAAAACACCTATTAAATTTTTATTGGCAAGCATTATTAGTATTTATTAGTATAAACATTATTGTTCCATATTCAATGTTTAACCCATTTTTATATAGAATTGTTGAATGCAAAAGAGACAGTCCGGTTGAAATGTCTTCATCTTTTCCATTGGGCTTGCTTTGACGCGCGAGCTCGCCAATTGCCAGAAACAACTGCACCCGGTACCCGACTTTATTAAATATTTTAAATTGTTATTTTTGGGTTATTTTTTAGCTGGATACAAGTGTCCCAGCTGTTTGGTATGAAACTATATACGAAATCGGTTTGAATATAATACTGACTTATTAGGAGTGTATTTTCCCTCCCGAGAATCAGTCGTCACCCGTCGTGGATAAGCTCAGAATGAAGCTCCAAACTGTCAACTGGGGTCGTTCCGGACTTGGGCTTTCCAGTGTATGTGTTTTTTTAATTGGTTTCTTCTTTCGAATTTAGCTGGGGGAAACCAGCATCAATATCACATAGTGTGTACTAACCAGTGCTTGGAGTACGAAGTACGAGAAAATTTTTGGCCATTTTCTATGCATTTGGCAAAAATTTTGAAATTTTTCTCGACCCGATTTGTAAAATAATGTTAACGCGAAATAATGAAATTTATTTTGTTTTATTTATAAAATTGGGAAAAATTCTATTTTTTGTGTACATACAAGTACGAGAAAAAGTACGTACGAAGTACGAGGGAAAAAATCGAAGGTACTAGTACGAATTATGAGAGAAAAAATTGAAGGTACGAGTACGAGCACTAAAAAGGGCTATACGAGGTACGAGTACAAGCAAATCCTGAAATTCCAAGCACTGGTACCAACACGGTATTATTAAATTACTTGTCAATCACCGGTAACTTGTCCCTTATTGCGATTATTGAAGATTGAACCTACATTTTTTGTAATATTATTATTTTCTCAAAAAGTAGGATTGCACTCTTTTTCTTATTCATCGTATCAGCCATACTTTTTTCGTAGAATAATCAAACCAAACTAACTCAATTTAGATTCCCGAACACGAGCAAAAGGCTTTGGCAGCGAAAGTCAATGAAATCAATTCGAATGCAATGAATCACCAGCAGCACAACAACCATGTCAACCATCACCAACAGCATGCACCACCTACTGAAAGTTTAATGAAGAGTCCGGTGAATATTCCAGCCCATGATGATCCGTTTGAAGTCAACACATTCACTGGTTAGTTCTTAGTTAGTTCTGCCCTCTAACCACAACAATATTTTTTGTTCAGCACGTTCCAAACTTCTTTCGGACTCCTCGGGCACCGTGTCTAGTAGTGTGTTCATTGGAAATGAGGATGACTCCAAATATATGAAAAAGTCGGCGGCGGAGAGGAGTCTTCGGTGGGTTTTCCTATCCAGAACACATTTGTGTTTATATTGGCTATTTGAAGGGAGTGGGGGGATTAAGTTGTTTAAACGAGTCAAGTGGGTCCCCAGCCCACTAGAAGGAATCTCCCTTTTAACTGCATATTACGTAAATGTACGACCTTTCGCCCCATTTTAGGCACCGTTTTAGCCGATTGCCGAGATCCCTGAAGCGTTTACTTTTGGCTTTGGTTGCCCTCACATTTCTTTACATCCTCTTCAACTTGTTCTTCGACAGCAGTTCCCATAGTGGTGGGAGTGGACAAAGCGCTGGCGAAGATCCATTGTTTGATCCCCATGCCAATCCGAACATAAAAGTGCAGGGGAACAAAGCGGGCGAGAGCTGAATGACCGCGGAGATGGATGTGCTTATGAGCTAAGAATGTATGAAAGAATGCTGGAAAGTGTGAATGTTGGAAAAAGAGGGGGAAAAAGACCAAATTTGGAGACGGCGAGGGGGGAATGCCTTTTGCCGTCATTTATAATCAAATTTCCGCAGAATATGCCACTCTTCACCATCCCTTCACTTTTCCGCCATCCCTAACCCCCACTCCTCCTCCGCTTTCCACGACCGTTTCCTTCAACTTTTTGTATCGTAATAATCTGTGATTTTGCCTTTTGGTGCGACTCATAAGTAAAGCCTATTTGGGGAGTTGACCACGACATTAGCAAAAGAAAGGGGTTTTTTGTCCAACATCCCTTTCCCGTCCATCCATTCACTCCAATGCTATCTCGACCGTGAAAATGGGCACACTTTGGACCTTTCCGCCCACCCCAAACAAACAAAAGCGGTGGCGGTGGTAAGCAAAGTGTTGTCATATCCATCCGAATGGCCCTTTGGGCCCAAGTGAGTAGCGTCTTAAGTGTGAGTGAAGTGTACGTGCTGCTGACTCCACTGGATACCAACCACCACCGCACTTTCCCTTTCCAAACTTTGCATTTTAAAGTTGGCCTGTCTTCTGCTGCCACCCGAAGGGATGAATGGAAGAAGGTGGTGGTGTTGTGTTGGTTGGATCGGTTCTATTTCCAAACATGTCCTCCTTCCCCTCCTCCTCCTCCCCATCGCGTCATCTTCCCTCCCGCATCTTCCCCTCTTCCCGTTTACTGCGTCTTTCCGCGTCAATTAGCTCTTGGGGCTACTTCCCCCTCCCGCTCGATGCCCCATCTCAGTCATCCGAACCAAACGAAGAATTGGCCCGTTCTTCCCCCTCTGACCGACCTTTTCCCTTCCCCGACAACTTTTAATTTGCGTGTGTTCCTTCCCCTTCCCTCCCTCTCCAATTCACTTTTTATTCCGCACTTTGCTCGGGAAGGAACAAAAAGAGGGAATTGCCTGAGGGGGCGTCGGCTGTTTTCGAGGGGGTTGTGTTTGTTCCCCCCCCCTTCCCCATCGGGTTTACGGTCTTTTGAGTGGATGTCATCCATATCCTCCCTTCCCATCTCCACGTTCTTTTCCCACTCACTTTTCGTCGGGTTTTCAGCCATTGGCGACACTTCCCTCCTCCTCCGCCATGTTGTTGTTGACCAGAGTCGCGTTGCTGGTACTGCTCCCCCTTCTGCTGGTGTCCCCCACATACCCATTCAGGTAATACCATCTTTCGGCTACCGTATTCCGTCCCTTACCATACCTTTCTTACAGTATTCGTGAGTTGGCCTTTGTGAGCAGAGGCGGCAAAAGGACGGGGCCCGCCAACGGCGGCGGTGAACAGATCGGTACTTACTGCGTACATACATTAGCCAATAAAAGTGTCCCAATGGGTCCATTTCAGTGCAATGTCCCACTTGGCACCCGTTCCAGTGCCCCAACGGAGAGTGTATCCCCATCAAATATTTGTGCGACGGGTCCCCCGACTGTTCGGATGAGTACGACGAGAACAAGTCCATGTGCACTGCCGGTCAGTTTCGGGGGGTCGGGGGGGGGGCGAATACCGTACACAAATAGCTACCACGACACCGTATGAAAAAGAGAGTAAAGAAGATCTGTGTGGTAAGAGAGTAGAGTATGGGAAGTTAGATCGAAGATTCTGAATGGGATGGATCACCAAAAGATCGCAAGGGATACTGTAAAAACATAACCATGCTACTGTACTCCGTCGCAGCTGTTCGTCCGCCAGTGGAAGAGACCGCCGCCTTCCTCAAGGCGCTGCTCAGTGCCCACGGGAAGGACTTCTTGGTCAAGCTGTTCGGCCCCAAGGCGAAGGATCAGTTGGCCGGCATGGGCGGTGTTGACAAAGTGGCGGTTGCTTTGTCTCGTCAGTTTATCCTCCTCCTGCCCAGCCCACCAACTCAATTTTCCGCTTCAGAATCGCCCACCGTGGACGTGTTCGGAGCGGAGATGAAGCTGGACGGAGAGGAATTGGCAAGGATGGACACCGTGTTGGCGGCCATTGTGGCGGGTGAAAGCGCAGTATGGCACTTTAAGACATTGCGGGAAAGGGCTTCTATAAGAAAAACCTTTTCCACAAGAAACATGTTTAGAATTGAACTAGGTTTGGTTTTTTGAAAAATGAACCTTGGGAATGGGGGTAATCTTTATATGCGACGAACAAGTTCAACTTATAAGAAATTCCATGTCACAAAATAACCTTAAACATATGGTTGACCTTTGATCTTTTCTATTAACCCCCATCAGGGCCTGACTCCGAACGAAGCGGCCGACTTTCGGTTCTTTGTGCAGAAACTCCAGGAGACGGGCTTCTTCTGACCAAAGTGGCGAAAATGTCTTGCGAAAGAATGTGACCACACCAACATGAAACCAATTTTAAAATAATAAAGCGAATTGAATTGAGAATATTGGGTCTTTACCACTGAACTGAGACTTGTTCATCATCACATTCATTATTTGTACAATATGAACAATATTATCGTTAGAGGGAAGGGAAAGGATATAAATGAATTGATAGTCAAAGGAGTAAGAATCGTCGTCCAATGCATCCCGAGATGACCAAAATAACACGAGCAATGGCCTTAATTGTCAGAATTTTGGATAAAATAAGAGGATAATCTATTGGAATCGTTTTCAAAAACCTAAAATTTCATCTCGGAAATTTCCAAAAAAATGTCTGTGTTAAAGTAAGAAAACCTTCTGTTGTGTCAGTTGGGCGCCGCTTCTCTGTCCTCCCGTCCCACCACCGTCGCGTTCCATCCCGTTGCCACTACTTGGAATGCATGACCGATTTCGTTGTGCATCGCCTCCCCGTCCAGCGCCACAAATCCACCCATGCCAGGAGCTGGCTGCACGCGACAGGCCAACACCGGAATGATCTGAATGGCAATTGAGGAACTGAAGACCAACAAAGGTAGTTTGGTCTTCAAATTAGCGACATAAGAAATTGCAAGAAAATTCGGATGAATGTTTCCCGAGATTCGAAGTTTGGAATTTTATTGTAAACCCAAAATTCGATTATGTAAACCTCAAAGGCTGGGTCGCTTAGATGGTCACAAGAGTTGATGCTGCAAAAAATCAAGGAGTTTTAGAGAAATGTGAATTTCTTGTCCGACTTAAGCAGAATGCGAGCCATGTGAAACCGGGAGTGAAGGTTTTGCCATCGGACGAAGGACAAATAGAGCACGGGATCTTGGGGCCGGGCGCTGGGCACAATGGGCAAGTCGGAGCCCAAATGGGAAAGAGTGGACAGCAGGACGAAACAGAACTCGCCTGAGTGAGGGCGAAGGGGATGATTTTTAGAAGAAATGTGGAGGGGAACAATAGACAAACAGACCTTCGATGGAGTGCCAGCTGGACGGAACAGGGTCTTCCAGGGAGGGCATCTGCTGGTGTAAATGGTAAATGGGGACAATTACTTACTAGACATATCAGTTGGTTTAAACTAGAAAATAATATTTTTTACTTGCGCAGGGTACACCCAGCTAAATTTTTGAACCTAATCCCGTAATCCCCACTTTCAAATGCTGGGTCTCGATATCGACCTAAAGTCAGGTACTGACCTCATCTTCGCTGAGTCCAAAATTGTTCTCGTCCCCTTCGCCATCCGCTTCCATTGATTCTCCGCCAGCGAAGTGTCTATTCCCAAAGGCCTTCCGCGGCTCCGATGTTTTAAAGCGAAGCTTTCGCTCCAATTCCTTTCTTTGGGGCCCATCCGCCAATGGCAGAAAGGAGAGACGAGCTCGGTAGCGAGCCACAGATGGGAGACGGGCGATGCGCAAGAAGGCCTCCAAATGGAGACGAGCCATGCCCTGAAGATTAATGTGGTGCAAGTTCAAGAAAGGTACTAATAAGGAAGTGAGCGCCCTAGACCTTGTTCTACGTAACAATTTTTGTAAAATTAGACATTTGGAATTTTTCCACTATAAAACGGCAAAACGATAATACATTCCAAAAAGTTAAGTCGGATCTGACACCAAAAATTCCATGTATTATGTTTTTCGATTATATAGGATTATCCAAACACCCGAAAATCTAACGGAATTAAAAACAAAAAAAACCAACCAAACAGCGGAATCGTTCACTGGCCAAATCTGCATAAAAATTAGCGGAATTTTACAATGGTGGAATTAATCTCACCAATGTCTGCCATGAGTCCCCAGCTTAGTGATAGAAACATCATTCGGGAACGACCCCCGGAAAACTCGGTCCTGTACAGTCTGAGGCGACGATAGAAGGGATGGAGTGCCATTAGTGCCATTTGAAGGCAAAAAGTGTCGCGTGGAGGAAAAGGTTCACTGTAAGGGAAGAAAAAGAAAATCAGGAAAAGTGGAAAATAAAAATAGATAAATGAAAATGAAAAAAATAAGAAAATTTGTCATTTATTGAGGCGCGTTTAAATATTTCAAACATTTAATGACTTTGAGAGAAAGGCGAGGGAAGCGGCCAACGAATTGCCGGTGCCCATGGGTAAGTGCATCAGTGGAAGTTTCAAGGCCCTTTGACGGTCAGCGCGCGAGAATAACCCATTGATAGCTTCGCAGACGATGCCGTCTCCCCTAATCAACAAATTGATTTTGATCAGAAGAAGATCTGAATCTGATCTCAATGGGACAGATCAGGCCCGCAACCGAAAATAAATTGGAGGGGGAATTCTAGATGTTAACGGTATACTTTCTCCAAAAAATCCATGAACGAGAAAATATTTTTACTAAGACTTTTTAGGCCATTTTTGAGTGATCCAGAGATAAATCCCTTCCACTTTATTAGATACAGGTCCGGAATAGACAAACCCTCCTAACGCCAGTGCACCGATATGATCCAAATCCAGCTCTGCCGCTATCCTTGTCGCATGCTCGGGTCCCTCTGAAATTTCTCAAAATTTATTTCAAATTCAATAGTTCTTACCGGTCAGTTTTGTTTCGTAGGGAATGCCGGCCTCCCGCCACAATGGCTCCACGTCATGGGCCCAGAGCTCAGAAGCCCGCTGTTGACCGCTGAACGGGTTGAGAAGGACGAGCACACGCCGGGAAAAGTCAGCCAGGGGTCGGTGAGCTGTAACAAAGATGAGTTTTCTGGGACAATTTTTCAGTAGGAAATAAACATAAAAAATACAAAGCAAAACAATACGAGGAGATCGGATGGACGAACGGCGTCGATGAATCCATTGGCTGAGGGCATTCTCCAAGGAGTCGATTTGGTTTGGGTGCTCGGGCCGGAGTTGGAAACGATGAAGCTGGCGATGGAGGGGATCAGTAAAGGAGCAAGTACTGAGGAGCAGGCAGTCCACCGAAACAGTGCCATTTGCTGAACTACTTTTTAAGTTGGAACTAATTCATTCTTCCATCATTAAATTCCAACAAAAAACTACCAAAAGATTAAGAATTTTAAACTAATGTAAGTTTTTGAGTTTTTTAAGTTCAGAGAAGAACGATTCATGATCGATGATTGACCAAGCCCATTGATCAAAACACAAAAAAAAAAGAATTATTTAAGAAATAAACACCGGTTTTCGGGAGGGATAAATGACTTCGCCGAATGGAGACAATGTCCTCTGCCGGAAGGACACGCAAATCGGCACCGATGCTGAGCACACCATCGTGTCCATCACTGTTGAGCGAAGAATTCCAGCGGAAGGGTAATGGCGTGGATGAAGAGGCGATGGAAGGACAGCGCCAGGGTCGTATCCAACTGGAGCAGGCATCTGCTGGGCCGGGAAGGTAGTGGAGATGTCCGGAGATGGATGAAACATGACGGGAAGGAGACGACGACTCCATTGTGGTGAGTTGACGACAAAATACGAAGGCAAAATATGTCCTGAAATCAACGAATAATTTATTTTCATCAACGAAATCATCAAAATACATATGATGTACGATGTACGTATGTATATGTATATACAAAATACAAGTACCATTGGGAATGGATTGAAAAATCGAATAAAAAATATCGGGAAAAAAGGATGTGGATAAAAATGGAGAAAAAAGACAACAATTTACATAGGTAAGGTATGATTTTAATCCTCTTTTTAATAAAAAAAAAACTTTTATACGCTGTTTCAGAAGAGATCACAGATCATCCATTCCCAATGAGAACATTTTTGTCCCAAATTAAACACGAAAAATTCCGCTCACTGGGTTAGATAAAAGATAGTTAGATTGAATGGTGGAGGCTGAAGAAGGGAATGTATGTATAATATGTTATGTATGTTTGTGTTCAAATCTTCAAATTCAAACAAATAAATTTCAAAAATAATCAAAATTCAAAGGCAACTTAACTTCAAATTCAAACAAAGCTTCAAATTCAAACTTACTTCAAAAGTAAAAATAAGATAAAAAAAAACCTAAAACTAAAAAACTAAAAAAACCTAACACCAAGCAATACGCCAATTCCAAATTTACTAATTAAAGTTCGATAAACTTACTGAGACCTACTGTACTGAAGAAGGCAACACGAACGAACAGACAAACAAAACGCAGTCTTTAAAAAGGGAGTGAATTAGAATCACAAAAATCGTCGGAGATGATGTTGGGTAAGGTAAGTATTTTGCATAAATTGCAATAATCAATAATAAACCGCATTTATTATTTATGGTACAACACCAACGAAATTATGACCGAGAGGTATTTAAGTAAGTCAAAGCTTGGAAAAATGACCCAAAACATAGTATTTGTTTGGTGGGGATGGGTGATGAGCGGAATATGTTCAACGGACTTTTGTTGGGTGTACACACACACACACCAACGCAACAATCATCGGGGACAAATTCGATTGGACCAAAAAAAGGGAAATATTAATGGGGAATGGTGAAAGGAAGGGAAGGAAAGGAGGGGCGAAAGATTGAATGTGAATAGAATGGGACGAATGAATAGGAGCGAAGGAGGAGGAGGTGGGGGGAGGGGGGAAGGGGAGGTGGGGGGGGGGGAGGGGGAGGAGGAAGTGGGAAGGGGAGGTGGGGGAGGGGACGGGGGGAAGACATACGAAAAGGATGACGCGGAGGGGGGGGGGGAAGGGGAGGGAGGGGCGAAAGATTGAAATTCACGACAATAGTTCAAAGGGTGTCTCTATCCCTCACCCCCCCCCCTCCTCCTTCTGATCAAAGTTCTGCTGTCGACCATGTCTCTCTCCTTCTGCCTTATCTTTTTGGGTCGTTCTCTCGCTCCTCCCGCGGTTGACCCTAAAAAGGTTCCAAAAGTGTCAAATTGCATTTGTAGATTGATCAATCACCTCGGAACTTGGTTCTTTGGTTGTTTGTTTGTTTGTTTCCAACTCCAATCAGTCAATTCTTCGGTTGTTTTCCGTCGATCATGTCCCCCCTCTTCCTCCTCCTTCGTTCCGTCGAGGTGTTCGTCAGCCGAAAGGGTCGTGGTACGGTGCTGTGCCGAACCCGTCGATTTGCAGCCAACTGGCGCTGGAACTGGGCGTGGAGGAGGTCGAAGTTGGGGACGGACTGGGCGCGGAAGGGCGGGCGGGAGGCGGGCGGAAGACAGCGCGCGGAGTGCCGCAGACGCCACTGGACACGCCACCTGATAGAGTGCTCCTGTGGACAACAACAACAAATGTACCGTATCTCACCTAATTAACCCCCTCCCCCAAATTGAACCCCTTCCGCCGCTGGAAGTTTCGAAAAATAGTATCCTACACCACCTTGATGGGGTTATTCTATTTACCGTAGCTCTAATTGGAATTCAAAGTTGCAATACCCTTTGGGGTGTCCAAAATTTGAATTTTCGTTATTACAATTGTAGGAGATACGGTAATTTTGATAGCACTGGAGGAATTTTGGAGATTTGGGGAGGTTTTGGCCAAGTTCCATTAGCAAACCAAGATCCGAACTATTGCTCACCTCCAGGCCTCTAGGTGCTCTGGACTCCGCCAGTTCCTCCACCGCTCTCCGTTCTATGCGCAATGCCCTGAGGTCGTCCAGCGAGGGACTCGGCCGAATGTACGTGGACATCGGCACGGGGAGCGGGCGCCATGCCGGCGACTTGGCCGACGTGACGGAAGGCACCGAACGGACCCGCTTGAGCTGTCCGATGCGGAAGTCCATGTCCGGATGGTAGGTGCTGGAGGGGGCCAGTTTCGCGCGGAAAGGCTCCGTCCGGACGGACCCCTCCTCTCTCCGGCGCCGCTCTTCCAACATCGCTTCCAAATGGCGTCGAGAAAAGTGGCATGACACCGGAGGCCTTTACAGAAAAAGAAAAAATAATAAAAATCGAAAAATTAATTCGAAAAAGTTTTTTCTTGAACTCGGACCTGATGATAGTTTGAAAACTGACCGCGTGGCGAGGCGGAAGGGACGCGGTACAGTTGTGTGCAATTGTTTAGGAGAAGAGTGGGCTGATGCCGGTCGAATGGTGCGGATGGATTCGGGCGGGGTTGGCGGCAGTTCTTTGCTGAACGCGAACGCGCCGAACTTGTTGGACATTGTCTCGGCGAGTTCTTCTGTGTTCATTGATTCATCAGTTTGGGTCCCTCTGGAGTGCCGTCTTCGCTGTCTCGGTTGAAGTACTGTTTGCTGTTGCAGTAGATGTACTGCTCGCTGTTCTCGTCCAAATTGTGTCCGATCTTCCTCCGCCTCCGCCCTCCTCCTCCCGCTCCATTCCATGCCCAGCAACTTGGCCTCCAGCAACTGTCCCAAAATGGCACAATTGGTGCGCAACAAATGGACGCGACCGAGAAAGGGCGGCAACTTTGAGTTGTTGTTGATGAACTGGTCCTCCTCCTCCTCCTCCTCCGCTTTTTTGTCCTTTCGATGGGCTGTGAACATTCCCCCGCTCCCTCTCTCTCTCCCCTTCTTTCCAATTACCACCTCCGCCTTCGATTTGTGTTGTCCTCCGTGTTGCTCTGTTCCCATGGCAACTCTGTCCCTCTTTTTTCTTCTGTTTTCCCCCTTTGAGTGTCCTTTTTATGGTTTTGTTTTTGTTTTGGTCCCCCTCTCTCCTCTCCTCTCCCCTCTCCTCTCTTCTCTTCTCTCCTCTCCTCTCCTCTCCCCTCTCCCTTTTTTCCCCTTTTGAACTTCTCCAAAATTCTAACCATCACATTATTTACCTTTACTCTCCTTCCCCCGTTCACCGAACTTGTCCCCCTTCTCTCCACCAAAGGACTCCCTTTTCCAAATTCATTTTCCTTTTGAAGACAACCCATTCCGTAACCCCCCTCCCTCTAACCCAACCCCAAATCCAATCCAATCCATTTGCATTCCGTCGATCGTTAAGTTGCCTTCGGCAACAGTCCGCGTGCGTGACTTTTGGGTTGTGCGGGAGAAGCGGAATTTGGTCGTTTGGTGGGGAGGGGGGAATTGGGGAGGGGAAGACCCTTTTGGGGCGGTGTTTCCCCCTCTGATGGATTGTCTTTTGGCGGCGACAGCCGGTGACTGGTGGGATTTGGGGAAAGAAAGGGGAAAGGAAGGGGATTGCGGAATGGATGTGGTGGGAAGGAAGGGAAGGAAGTGGGTTTATGAAGAGATGGAAGTTGGAAGTTGGACTGGGGTGGTGGTGGTGGTGGTGGTGATGAGTTGTGGTTCATCACTTTGACGTCGCCGGCGGAAGACAACAACGAGGGAATTATGGGAAAGGAGGAGATTGGAGAAAGATATGCCCCACGGGACCCGAACTTCAATTCACAACTCCCAAACTTCTTCTCATCTCAAAAATTGTCCCAAAAGTCGCAATTTTCCAAAATTCGACTTTTGCTTTTGCGCTCTTCCCCTGTACCTTCTTCCCCCTCCCGCACTCGTCCTTCCCCTACCCCCCCCAAATTGGGGTGTAAAGTGCCCCCGAGGGGACTTCTTCGGTGGCGGGGAAGTGGCTGATATGATGGATTGCCCCCCCGCGATACCTCCCCCCTCCCTCCCTTGCCCATCATCTTCATCATCATCTTTTCAGCACCTTCTTCCCTTCCCCACCAGACCATTCTCAACAACATCGTCCATTGCTCTCCCCTCCCTTCCTCCCCCCAAATCCATGCACCATCTCCGCTGTGTGTTGGTCGGTATGTTTTCAAAAAGTTTAGGACAAACCCAAACAATCCAAACTTGTCCCTTGAAGGGGATCCGTGTGTGGGCAAAACGTCGCTGATCGTGGCATACACGCGCAACGGATTCTGTGGTGTGGTGTGGTCCATTGCCTTCTGAAAATGATTTACGCCTTTTACTCTTTCAGAAGGCTATGCGCCGACCGCTTTTGACAATTATTCAGGTAGACGGTAATGGGCGAAGGGATACGGTAGATTAAAAGACGGGACACCGTACCCAATTGTATCGTATATCGGTGTCAATTTTACCAAAAAAATATTTGAACATAATTTTGCCTTTAGTGACAGTTTGCGTGGACGGGAATCCGCTGAGGCTGGAGCTGTGCGACACCGCGGGACGGGTTGGTTTATTTTTGGGGGATTGATCGGATCAGAGATCAGAGTGATAAGAGCAAAGTCCACACAGTCCGAGTTCGACTCCCTCCGTCCATTGAGCTACGCGGGTGCCAGCGTGTTTCTGCTGTGCTTCAGGTACTCCTTGAACTTCTCCCCCCTCCCTCATTCTTCGCTGTGCTTCAGTGTTGCGCGTCTGTCCTCCCTTAGCTCGGTCACCCAACGATGGCTGCCCGAGATCCGTTCCCTGGCCCCATCCGTTCCGGTTCTGCTCGTCGGCACCCAAAGTGATCGGCGCCTGGCCAGCCATCGCATGGACACAGTCGACCCGAAGGCAATGGCACAACTCACCGATCGGCTACAGCTGAATTGGCTGGAATGCTCGGTGATCAAATAATCCAAACTTTTTGCCAATTCATTCCTTAATTTTGTGTGTATCTCTTTCCTTGCAGGCGGTCACCCAGCACAACCTGAAGGAGGTGTTTGACTTGGCCATCCTGCGGGGACTTTGCCATGACCAGCAGAAGATGGCCCCTCGGATCGCGCCCTCAATGCTGGCCCATGGAAGGTCGGCAGGACGGAGGGAAAAGAACGGCGGCGGAGGCGAAGGGACGACAACGGGCGGACAAAAGGGGGGCTCGCTGAAACAGAACTTCTGGAGGCTGGTCTCCATCACCAAGAAGGCACTGCTCTGAACAGGGAAAAGAGAGGAGAGAGTGTGGCGGAGAAGGAGAGGGCAGAGAGAGCAGAGAAACAGAGAAATGGAGCAAAGCACAGAGTGATCTCATCAAACAATTGGAGATTGTGGCCATTATTCGCGCACTTGCACATATTTGATATTATGCATTATGTACTTAATTTACAAAAATATGATATACAAATCAAAAATAAATGGTTTATTGTGCTGCTCAATGTTTGTCGATTATTAGGCTGCTCAATGTTTGTCGATATTTTAAATTTGAGGTGATTTTTATTTGAGAATTACCGTAATTTTTACTACTTTTCGCGGCACTTCTAAAGTGAATTTGAAATTGGCAAACTGTTGGCCTTCTGCTGCAAGTGGACTATTTGTCCCCCATGGTCGAGAATATTCTGGTTTGGTTGTGGCTTGTGGCAGGCGGCGGACCGCGGACCGGACGGCCCGGCCCTTTTTCACTCAAAAGCAAAAGCTCAAAACTCATCTCAAAATCTCGCTCAGAATCAACCACTTTCCAACTCCATTCCATTCATTCTTTTTCCAAAACTGGAAAAATCGTTTAAAATTTTAAAATTTATTTTACCATAGGGGGGGGGACCAAATTGTTTTTTGGTCTTTTTCAAAACAAATATTCAAAAGTCATCGATTTGAAACCAGTGCCGATCAATTTTTAAGTTTTTAATGAACACAGGAGTTTTAAAGATAATGTTTTTAAGATCAATCTTAAGAATTTTTAAGATTAAGAATTAAGATCAACCTTCCGACCACCACAGATTTTCAAATTTTTTTTTTTTTTTTTTTGTCGAAACTACACTTTTAGTTTCTTTTTTGGACTCTTTAAAACTCAAAATATATCCAATGTTCACTTTTTCAACACTTTATTTTCTGAACCGGAGCAAAAAGGGATGAAACTTTGATCACTGTACGATCGGCGTAAAAAGACAAGAGTGATGAAGAAAAGATCTTTTCTTCATTTCATGGTTGTGGCCGCGTAGATCCAGTGCGGCGATAGCAGCAGACGAGAGTGGGGGAGAGGGGATCGGTGGTCTGGGAATGTGTTAGGCTTTTTGGTTCGGGGATGAATTGAGTCTGGGAAAGTCGTGGATTTTTGTGTGGGAATGCGGCAAACTTTTTAGTGCCCAGAAAAGTTAATTTGTTTCGCTTAACGCGACACTGGGGGCCAGGCATGAAAGGCAAAAGGCCACTGGGGGAAGAAAGGCACAAATGGGGGGCGAAAGTGCGGAGGCCCGTTGGGAAAGTGAATGTCTTTGAGAGGAATTGGGCGAAACTGAAAACGGGGATTGTGACGGTAAAGTGGGTAGGTCCATGGGCGGGGAACATGATGGAGCTTGCGGATCGTCGGCATTAGGCTCTTCAGTTTATGCGTGGGCATGACACGGCTACCAATCAGTCCCGGGCAGATGGCGAACGTGGCATTGGGGCGAATCACTCGGCTCAAAATCGATGGGAGCTTTTTCGGGGAAGGTGGCGGTGTCGGGGCCTTTTTGGAGGATTCGATGGTTGGAGTAAGGGACACATCAGGTGGAGGAGGGGTTTTGCGGGACAAATCGGGGGGAGGGGGAGTCAAGTTGCGGGACAAATCAGTGGGGGAAGGGGAGTCGGTCTGTACCTTTTCACGGTACGAAGGTTGTGTTTTCGTTGCGGTTTTGGATTCGGCCAAGTTGAGGTGGTTGAGTATTTTGTTGATGGATTTAGGGGGAAGATTGTGTGGTTTAGGGGTTGAGCCAGACGGCTTTTTTGACTTTTTGTTTGGCATCTTAAATCGGGTTAAGGGAAATTAGTTTAGGAAAAATAGGGTATGGTATTTTAGATGGTATTTTAGAGTTTAGGAAAAATAGGGTATGGTATTTTAGATTTTTTTTATTAGAAGGGAAAAATGGAATTAAATAGGGGATGGGATAGTGGGTGCGGGGAGGGAAGGATATTCAACCGCGTCGCGGTGGCTCCGATCGGTTAACCAGCTCTCCCACCGCTGTGCGAATTTCGTTCAACTCAATAGCGGGATTAGGGACAATGGGATGAATTTGGGGGGAATTCGGTTGACGGTGGAAGTGGCTGTGGATGAGGGATGCTGCCTTGAGCAAAATCAGCAAGATGATGGCGGCAATACAGACACAAAGGGAAATGAGTACAGTGGGGGGCTCCGTCTTTTCCTCGAGAGCCGATGCCAACGTATCTATCCCAAAGTATAAAGCGGTGCTCGCCAAAAGCGGCACCGCATTCTTGGCCACCGTTTTTCCTGCCTTACCAACAGGGTTCTTGGGTTTAGCATTGGCTGGGGGGAGATTGGAAAAGAGCATAAGGAGGAGGACAAGAGCAGTCAAGGTAGGGGCATGGGGCAAAATTCGGCGGCGACAGAAATAGGCCAAAATTCCCATCACGGTAAAAGAGGCCAAAAGAGACATGAAGATGGGGAATGGGGCAAAAATGGGGGGATTTTCCATGAGTTGGAGAGGGATGTTCACTTCGAGCGACAGAAGATTGCCCATTTTTTAAATGCTAAAGAAAATAGTTAAAGGGAATACGGAACAGGACGTGAGGAAACAGGAATGAAAAGTGAAAAGGGGGTGAATAGGAGATGATAAGCACAAAGTTGATCGCGTAGCACCCTCCCGCCGGAAGAAAAGATGGCGTGGGAACGGAAATAGGGAAATAATTGTGGGAAGTGGGGGAGGAGGGGGTGGGTGGGAGATAACATTAAACTCTTGGGATACGTCGGTTTCTGAGATGAAGAAAGTTATCTGTTGGGGGTGTAAGTGGGGATGCTTGAATTGTTTTCTTTGTGGGGTACGGTATAGTTTTTGTTAGTGTTGGAGGGGGAATAGACTTCCGTTGTATAAGTTCGTCTGTGGTCTCGAGGGGATAGAGATGTTTGACGGATCTCTGTGTGATATGACCGGAAGGTAGGAGTTTAATTTCGGCGGTGTTAGGGATATTGTCGGGATGAAAGGAAATTGATTTTATCACAGCGAGACTCCATAGTGATTTGGGTAAATTTTCATTGTGAACTATGACAATTTCGTTGATTTGTGGATGACGAGGGGAGGGAGGGGATAATTTAGAATAACGCTCACGCAGTGCTAAAACATAGTCCCGTTTCCACTGGAACCAAAATTTAGAGGTTGCACGAGAGAGTGTGTGCCAAAGAGAAGATAAGGTGGTTTGATCACTAATAGGTAGGAAGGAGGGGTCGGATATTTCATCTTCAGCAAGCGGGAGTAAGGGGGAACGGAGGCCCATAGGGTTAAGAATGTCTAAGGGACGGATGGGTCTTGGGTCTGCTGGGTTTGCGGAATCTACGGTAATTGGCCTTGAATTAATAATAGTTTGGATTTCGGCCAAAATTGTAGATAGTTGTTCGGGTGGGTGTATTCGGTGAAAAACACCAGAAGAAAGGGTACGGCGTAAATGAAACTTAATCAAGGATACTAACCGCTCGTAAAAACCGCCCTTCCAGGGCGCATATGGCGTCCTATAATTCCAATTCAGGGGGTAATCTGCACAAACTGCTTTGTGAATAGCAATAAAAGTGGGTGCGCAGTCGGAAAAAATGGTGAGAGGGAGTCCAAACCGCGCTATAAAGCGCCTTAATGCGAGAAGGAAGGTAGGGCCGGATTGGTCTGGTACAAAATCGAGTTGTATTGCGCGGGAGGCAAGGCAAACCCAAAGTAGTATCCAAAATTTGGTGGTGGAGGGTTTAGAGTTTTTGCGGTGAGGGATAGAAGTGCCTTTGAGGTGGAGTGGGCCACAGAAGTCCACACCTACAGCAGAAAATGGAGGGGAGGGATGTACGCGTTCGGTAGGGAAGGGGGGGACGGGAGGAAGGGAAAATGGTTGTGTGGTGAAGCGACGGCATGGCAAACAGCCTTTATGAATCGCGCTTTCAACGGTTTTGCGACCACGGGGGATCCAGTAATAACGGCGTAGATTTGATAAGGTGTGTAATGGACTTGAGTGATGGTTAAGAATGTGCGTTTCCAAAATGATTAATTTTGTGAGGGGGGATTGGGAAGGGAGATAAAGGGGGTGGATTGTACTGAATGGAAGGGTACTTTTACACAATCTGCCTCGACTGCGGAGTAAACCCTTATCTTCGAAGAGACCTAATCCTTCGTTGTCTCTGTCAGATGGGGGGTAAATTGTTTGTTCCTGTTTTACCAGGTAAGTAAGAGCTAACCGGATTTCTGGGAGGGAAATGGTTAGAGTTTTGTGGGTATTACGAGGAGTATGGATGGGTCGGATTCGGGATATAAACCTGTGGGCATATGCAACAACTCGGAGCATTTTAGGTAAACGGGAGTAACGAGCGATGTCAAAAATAAAAGGATGATCGATTGGCTGTTGGGTGGAGAGAGTGAGGGTTGAATTGGGAAAGGCGGCCATTATATCGCTAATAATGGCAATTTTGGGCAGTCGGAAGCGAAGTAGATGGCCAACCAGTTGTGGTAGTAAATCTGGCCCTTGGTGCATGCTTTCATTCACAGAGATTTCGGTGCCAATTTTAGCGGAGCCATCGAATACGGGGCGTGTTTTACCTTTTTCCTCATTCACCACGGCGTGATGGGGGAGATAGTGCAGGGGAGGGGAGAAATTTTGAGGATTTGACACATTTTCTGTCATGTTTTGGGTTTGGAACTCTTCAATTTTGGCACAATATTTGGAAAATAAGGCGGGGTTTTTGGCCATATTATGTAGAACGGAGCGCAATCTGCCCCAACAAAGACCAAAATTTGAGGGGAGAGGGAGAGTGGAGGGGTTTGCTTTCCAGGGGAATTTAACCTGGTAGCGTCCATCGATTTTTTCGATGGACTGGTTGAATTGGGTAAGGACTGCTTCTTGGGATAGGGAAGGGGTATCATCGTTAATTCCGATGCAATCAAGTGAGAAAAAATTTGTTGGTGGCTCCAACGGTTCCACTTGGGTACAAAAATTTGCTAAGCGATTTGAAGTTTGAAGGGGTAAGGGGGAGTGAAAAGCCTTGCCAGCTATAATGGGTCCTAACAATGTTTGGATAAGATGATAACCAGATGGAAGGCGTTGGATGGGAGTTGGTTCGATATCATAGTAAAAGTCGCTGCCCAGGAGAATAACGGGACTGACCATTTGATGGGTTTTGACAAGTTCGGTGTGGGAGAGAAGTTCGTGTGAAAAGGGTAGATAGGGAGTTGGTTGGGTGAGATGGTCCACCGTATTGGCGGAGACTATTAGGGAACGGCCATCCAGTAGCTGGAGACCAAATTGGGTAACAAAGGATGGGAGGGTTTTAGATTGTGGTGTGTTGAACACACCCAATTGCATGGACGTAGGGGATAGGGGAAGATTTAGTGCTTTTGCTTCTCCGGTTGCGATGTAGCTGTGTGTACTTGCATCATCAAGCAACAAAATGCCGTTGCGGAACTGCTTACGATCACGGGGATTAAAAAATGTGGCGCGTACACATTTCAAAAGGACAGGAAGGGATGGGGTTGAAATCGGAAGTACGGTGGAAGTGTTAGTCTGGGGGTTAGGACCATGAGGAATTTTGGGTGGAGGAGCTTCTTTAGGTAAAGGAGTGGGTGGGGGAAGGCTGGGCACCGCCGAAAAAGGGTATAAATTCGGGTAAAATTGTGGGTGAAATGTTGGGAGGGGAGTGGACAAAGAGGAAAATGGCGTAGGAGGGGCAGAAGAGGGAGGAGGAAAGGGAATGCTCGATTGGGCATAATGCGTTGCTGAAGACTGTTGACCTGTGTTTGGGCTGGAACAAAGACAACGAGGGTGGTTACCCTTGCAATTAGAACACTTGGAGGGGGAAGGACACTGACGGGCAAAATGACCACTTTTTAGGCATTTATAGCATCTTTTAAGGGTTTTCAATTGGGCCAGACGCGTTTCTGTGTCAGGGAATTGTTTACAACGCGTGGCGAAATGTCCGGGTTTGTCACAAAACAGACAGGGTAGATTAGGAACCGGACCAGTTTTGTTATGGGGTGGTTTTGGATTTGCATGTTGAGAGTGGAAAGTGAGGGAGGAGTTGGGAAGAGAAGGGGATGGAGCCGGATAAGCAGATGAGGAGGGAGTTGAAGGCGTATTTAGTTTGGGTTTTTGTGCTGAAATGGTCTTGGGGCTTAGGGACTCAATCTGTTCCCTTCGTTTGAGGATAGTACGCAATTTGGCCTTTAGCTTATCGGTGTCCCAATCAGGATCTTCTTCCTTGGCTTGAAAAATTTCGTCCAAAATAAAAGGGGGGAGCTTTTCTTCTATCTCCATTTTAAAAGATGTTGTATCGTAAGACTGGTTTTGCTGTGCCATTTGTATACACAGACACTCCACTTGATCCACAAGTATGCGTAAATCAGAGCAAAAGTGTTCACCACGGCGGACGGGGGGTACTTTGCGGAGGGCGTTATGCAGCGCTCTGGCCACATCTTCCGAATTTCCGTAATGTTTTTGGAGTAGGTCAATTGCAGTGGAATAGGAATCGTCGGTTACGGGTAGGGAGCTTATTAGGGTGGAGGGGGAGCCTTTAAGGCAATTTTTTAGATAAGTCAATTTGATCGAGTCTGACATGTTGGGTAGGTCATGTACTCCCGACCTAAATTCATTCCAAAAAGAAAGGTAATGGGCACAATCACCAGAAAAAGTGGGAAGAGTAGCTTTTGGGAGGTGGGTGAAGGAGGGGATAGGAGTTCCATGATTATTCGGGGGTGCGCGTTGTGGCAAAAGGGCTAGAAGGACTTTGCGTTGGGTACGAAGGGTACGGGTGTAACGGCGAAGGTCGGCAATAGCTTGGGGGAAAGGTGTTATGTCGACAAAATCGTCATAGACAGGATTATCGACGTTTCGTTCAGCACCAGTCATGCTGTTTCTCAGGCTGATCCAGGCATCACTGGCAGTTGTGAGCCCATGCTGGATTTCATTGATATCCTCCAGGATATCGTCCATTGTGTCGAGTAATACGCGAATAGTGGGGAGATAAACGGCATCGGTTTGCCCAGGGGGGCGGGCTGGGACAGGAAAATTTTGGGGCGCGTCGAGGATAGCGCGAGCCTCGGGGTACAGTAAACGAATTTGATCACGAAGGGGGGCGGACATGACAAATAGGATGGATGGTAGTTTAAGAGAGGATTTAAATTTAAAGGAAAAGTGGGGGGAGGGATGGGTATAAAATTGAATGAAGTTAAGAAGATGGGAGCGTTAAATTGGGGTGTAAAATAGGGGCAAATAAGGGATAAGGGCAACAGCAATAGAAGGGGTAGAATAGGAAAATCTTTCCCGGCTGTTGTGTCGAAACTACACTTTTAGTTTCTTTTTTGGACTCTTTAACACTCAAAATATATCCAATGTTCACTTTTTCAACACTTTATTTATTTATTTCGCTTAACGCGACACTACCATTCCCGAATGGACAAAAACCCATTCCTTAACTAAATTTAAATCTGGGACTAATGATTGAATACAACATAGAAAGTCTAACAACATAAACGTGTAATTTACGAAACTTATCATAAAATTCATAAAAATAATCTGTTCCGCCCTTTTAGTACCGGACCATTGTAGAAAACGTAAAAATAGAATAATAAAAGGTAACTAAATAAGCTACAATTTAATAGCATAAAAATAACAAAAATTTTGTTATTTTTATGCTATTAAATTGTAGTTTATTTAGTTACCTTTTATTAATTTATTTGAA